>JALLBA010001271.1:0-10583 GCA_036939675.1 Cyclostephanos invisitatus
CGTCTCACACATCAGCGATTGGCTACTTGGCGAATCACGACATTTAGCGAGATAGATTCCAGCCAATATGCCATGGCCTATGACAGATGATGACGTTGCAGCGGGGGGGGGCAATGATAATAGCGGCGCCGGGGCGGCGGCAGTGGGGGGAGATGAACTGCGTGAGATGAACGACAACAAGGAGCAGGAGGAGTTCGAGGAGGAAGATGAGGAGGTGTGACAGAGGGTGACCAAGAAACATAAGTCCGAGATGAGTGCCGATGAATTGCGTGCATATTTTGATCACCAATTGTGGGCAGTGCCTGAATGCCCCAATCAGAGATGCAGCTGTGTTGCAATCCTTGGCAATGAGAATGTTCGAGCACCCGTCATCAAGTACTTATGTTGGTTCAAAGAGAAGTCAATGTATGAACTAAAGTTGATTGTCTTTGAGTGGTTTAAGTATTCTTCTTACCTAAAAAAGTCGAAGAGTAAGTTGAATCATTTTTGCCTGCCATTCATCGATGACGGCACGGAAGTTGTCCCTTGAGTAGTTCGCATGCATGTGCTTTGTACTCGGGGATTGCTCCTAGTTCTGGGCTGGGGATTGAAGAGATGGGCAACAATCCAAAAGGCAGCAAATGTGACAGCTGTGATGCCAACGCACGCCCGTGTCGGTAAGCAGAATTACAATTCCATCGAGACTGACAAATGCTGTTGAGTATCTGTTCAAACTCGGAGAGTTCCGAGCGATGCAACTGTCAGCACTTTGGTCAACGGAATGCAGGGCCACACAAACTGCTACAATGATGCCGACACTATCTTCCTCCCAAGGTACATGGGCTACCGCAATTGCTACAGGGGGTACATGGCATCATTGGGATACAATGTACGGAGTACTGGATCGGGCGTCACTATTGTTGACCCGCGGGAGGACGGAGATGCCAATGACCCCAGTGAGTATGTTAGTTTTACAGCATACTTTATAAATGGAAGGCACTTCCAATTAATATTGAGATATTCACCCCATTCTACTACTTGCTCTAATGCTCCTCTCGAGTAGTTTTCAGCATTCATTTCTTTGCAGAGAGGGCCATTGGTACCCCCTCATGACATGCCCTTTTATGCTTATCAGCCTGAGATGTGCCCTTTCATGCTTATCAGCCTGAGATGATGTGCCCTTTCATGCTTATCAGCCCGAGATGGGCCCTTTTATGCTTAACAGAGTGTGCCAAAAACGTATAATCAAGTTTACTCGGAACAAGCTCCGTTTTCAGACTTGATCTGTCCAGTTGGATTTTGTGCTTCTGCCAAAATGGCCAATATTCCCTTTTAGGTTTAACAGTCTTACTATAGTCACTCTTCTGAGAAATGATGACGGCGACATGACCTCCCCTCTCACCATAGTCATTGTTGTCATTCCCCCTCCAACCTTTCCCCTCTGCTTCTTTGCCCCCCCCTCCCGGCTCAACAAAGAGACAATGAAGATGTCCCCCTCCCCTACCCCCACAACAAAGCACATATACAACGGCATGACAACATTGAGACCCCCTCCCCCCCCTTCAACTCGTTGACCCCTATGAAGCATGAGGGGCTGTTGTGCCCGACAACGACAATGCCATCCCTCTCCGTATCTCCCTTCCTGGTCATTTCCTTCCTTCCTTCTGATAATGATGACTGGGGTGACAGCTTCGTCTGAAGAACAACAACGGAGCAGGAAAAACAAGAACAGCAACAGAGCGGGAAGAACAGAAACTCTCGTGGGGTTGTTGTGGCACTGTCCCAACATCGCGGTCAACGATGAGGTTGGAACCAATGACGGCGGCGGTGGCGGCGGCGGCGGCAATGATGGCTGGGGATGTTGCTCTATTTTTTCTGATATGGGAGGGCAGGCGGTCATAATATGGGCAGGGCGAGACACTGAGGTTGAGGGAATTGGGGGGGCTTCCCCCCCATTTCTTGTATTAAGCGAGCTAGCAGACGTGGGACAATGAGTGAGTGCAACAAATAATCGCGCTAAAGAAAAGCTTTTTGGCACGACCAATGTTTCTTTAAAATGAGAAAGAGAAACCGATCCTTCTCGCTTAAAACTAAGACAAGAAAAGATTTTCATGTCATGAGAAAGGATTTTCACGAGACTGAGTCCCGCCCCTGGCCTCGCGAACTAGGGCCACTCGCTTAACTACAGAAATGGGGGGGAAACCCCCTAATTCCCTTAACCTCACTGCCAACTGTCATCCGATATCTTTTTGTTTTGGTGGAGTGTGTTTTTCAAGGCTTGGGGGGCGGGGGAGAGGCACATCTCATTTTTTGTTTTTTCTCGTGCATGATGCCGCAGTGTTGTAGTGACATAGTGCCGCAGGCAATCTCGTGAGATCCCATGGGATCTCACGAGATCGCCTGTGATTTCATGAAATTGCATTTCTCCACAAACCTGATGTATTCGACTGTCTGAATTTTTGAAAATACACTGGTAATGAGAAGCGGGATTGAAAGTTTGCCAGAAGTGTTTCTTCATGTCAATTGAATGGATTTATTATTATTATTATCATTGGGCCTTTCTTAAAAAGAGGAAATGAGAAGAGTGAATAAATTTTGAACAGCAAAACATGTTTCTTCCGGGAAGAAACCAGAAAAATGTTTTCAGGGCGGAATGGGGCCGTGGCCCCCCAATTTCAGTCAATGCCTATTTTCAAGTGACCTGAAAAGGGGATGGGGGGTTTGAGCCCGCCCAAATATTTGGTTCCACGACAAACTTATCGCCAATTCACAAATCACCACAAACACCGGAGAATGCCGCAAAATGCTGCAAAATGCTGCAAAACACTGCAAAAAACTGCACAACACTACAAATAATCGCTAAATCAAAAAATCCACATGCCACCGCCCGCCCTTGCCTAATTTATCAGTACCCCACAGCCCCCCCCCCAAAGGAGAGAACGATGGTCCATGAGCCGCCTCATTGTTGCACTCTCCTCTCTTGACATGTGTCCATCGAATACAGGATCGATGACATCGATGACCATGGTATTTGTCCACCCCCCCCCATCCCCCCCACCCCGCCATTGCAAATGTGGCATTCAGAGGTCGAAGGGGGGGTGGACGAATGCCACAGTCGTCAACATCATTGATCCTGTATTCAATGCGACGATGACTCATGCCGAGGGAGGAGGGAGCAATGACAAGGTGGCTCATGGACCATCGTCCTCTCTTTTTGGGGGGGCAGCGGGGGGTACTGATAAATCTGGCAAACGAGGGCGGGCGGATTTTTTGTGGCACGGCAAATTAGCAATCACATGTGGTGTTTTGTGGTGTATTGCGGTGTTTTGCAGCGGCTTGCGGCAATTTGTGGCAAATCGCCGCAAATTGGCAATATGTTTGTTGCTGTACCAAATATTTGGGGGGGCTCAAACTCCCCACCCCCTTTTCAGGTGGGTTGAAAATAATCATTGACCAAAATCGAGGGGCCACAGCCTTTCCCCCCCCCTGAAAACATTTTTTATTTTTTCTGGTTTCTTCTTGGGTGGGCTCTCGTGCAGAAAACAGAAATCCTCTTTTTTTTAGGCGGGAGTCCACAATGAGGGGTGCTCAAATTTGGGATCGATTATTCTAGGGGTCGGATCCATCTCGGGTCTGACAGGTCAGTTCCTTTGGATCTCGGGTCGGATCCAGGACACGGAACCAAGACCCTGGAACCGATACCTTTTCGGGTCCCTCCACTTTCCTGCCAAAAAAAAACATATCTGTTTGTGGCACAACTTAGTGTTTCTTTCATTAGTAAAATAGTGCAATGACGATGGTGTGCATGACCATCAACAACCCCGCTTCTCTCACTCTGATTCTAATGAGCAGACTATTATGAACAAGATGAACAATACCAGCGCTAGTACCACACCTGGAGTCTCCGGATGAACTTGACATTGACAACAAGGACGAAGACAACATTGTGCCTGCCAGAAAAGAGAGGAGCGTGAATGACCATGTACAAGAAGAGCCTCCCATGAATGATGGCAATTGTGATAAGGATACAGAACCTGCCAAAAAAGAGCAAGCATGGCCACGCTGTTGATATTATGATGTCCATTGCGAGTAGTAGTACTGGTACTACTGCTACCGAGGCGCAGGTGCAGGGCTCATTTTCATAGTTCTCTTCATCATAACTATCCTGTGCTGCCAAGGAACTCCATCTTGTTAATGTGACGAAACATTCACCAACATAGAAATATTTTAAGTTGTACAAACTTTGTTTTCATCCAGACAAGGAAGGCTGAGTTCACTGCATCCACTGTGGAGTTAAGATGAAGATTAATGCTGGTACTACAAGAAGTATGAATAAGCATCTTCGTGCTATACACCGCACTAAGTGGGAAGAGGTGATTAATCCTGAAATGTCTAGTAAACAAGCATATATAAATGTTCTATTTCCCAAGAAGATCAAGGAAAAGACCCCCGAGAAGCTCCAGGAAGAGTTCATTGATGCAGCAACCATTTTTGTCATTGAGAATTGTATGCCTTTCACTATTGTTGAGTCCGAAGCATTCCACAAATTGTTCCACCCATTTCACAATCACACTGCCCAGATTACCAAATATCAGCCAATCGGGTGAGAGAAGCAATATTCGAATGCGGTGCATTGACAAAGAGAGCAACTTTGATGGAAGTATCTTGCTTCAAGGGATCTTGGACATGTGATCATTGGACTGGGAAAGATGGTGTGATCTACACAACCACTACATTAAGAACTGGAACCTGCACAACATCGTTGTGGATTTCAAGGTGTTCCACGGCACTACCTCTGGTTAGGCAATATACAACGATCTAGTGAATGTCCTCGAAGAATACACCACTTTAGAAAATATTGCCGTGAAACCTCATCTCGTCCATTCTGAAGAGATAATGCCATAATAGACTCAATCAACTCTGGTATCAACTTCGGCTCGGTTTCTAGTGTGCTCCTATGTTTGGTTTACAGGTACATTATCCGGCGAACAAAGTAAACATTTCCATGTAGGTTAAGAGTGTAATCATCGCTACTAAGAGCATCTTAGAAGAGACAAGGAGGATAAATGCCTGCTGAAATAATTGCGGAATCCGCGCACAATGCCGTCACTCTCCGATGGCACCCCCGCCTCCAGTACCATAGAATTCCCTCTCCTTTCCCTCGCAATATTTGGCATATTGAACGGCCCAGTCCTCGACTTCCGCGTCTACGTCCTTAACGTCGCCGTTGATACTACTTTCGACAGCATTCTCATCCAAATACTCCTGATATTGAATAGCCCAGTCGTCAGATTCTACCCCGGGATCTAGAGTCTCCCGATGGTGGGAGTTATTCCCGCCATCGATCGTGATCTCCATCGTCTGTCGCGTACCCCGATATGGAGGCATCTTAATTTTTTTACCAGCCACGAATGCGAAAATGTGTTTACGACGAAGAAGGGGGAAAAAATGTGCATCGCATTAGTTGTAATTTCCGCTTCTCCATGATAGCCCCCCCCCCCCCCCCCCTCCCTCCGGAACTTTAGATTTCCATCACTTGCGATTTCCCGGGATAGGGAGGCATCTGCCAAAATATTTATTTATTTTCGTTCAAGGGCGCGGAGGACGGAGTTGATTTAGAGAGAGGGGGTACTGCGCCATTCGTTCATCGGCCTACCGATATAGATGAAGAGCCCCCCCCCCCGACACGAAAGTGTAACAGGAAATCACACCCACCGAACAACAAAAAAAGGGCACACCGACCACTAGGAGGACGAAAATAAAATAACACCGTCCGGGACGATGCAATCGAATCCCACTCACCCTGATGCCGTACTTTTCCGCCAATTGCGGGGGTAGGAACCTGCCGCCGACGAAGTGCCTCCCCATAAACGATTTCGCGAATAGCTTCGGCGCCGTGAGGCTAACGAGAACGTCCGGTGCGATACTATTCGCATTGGCATCCTCATCGCCCCCCGCCGTGGTGGCACCGTCGTTGCCGTCCACGTCCCATCCCGACGGTACGTCGACGCTTATCAACGTCGTCGATGTGTACCGTCGACGCATGTCCATCATACCCGATATCGCCGACGCGAATGGCTCGCGGGGTACCGATCCAGATCGGAACGAGAAGCCGAAGACCGCATCGACGATGACGTCGTAGCGGTCGTCGTCGTCGATGTCATTCATCGCGATCCCGGTCGCGGTCTCGGACGCATTCGCGGGCACGCGATCGAGGATCGGTATGCCCAAATCCTCGCACTGCCTTACCAGATTGACGAAGTGGATTTTCGACGAACGCGTGGGATATACCACCGTGGGATCGATGCCGAAGTGATATAGGTGACGTGCGGCGACGAGTCCATCGCCTCCGTTGTTCCCGGGACTTTCGAGAGAAAAAGGAGGGAGGATGAAGGGGGGGGGTTATACGAGGACGACGAATGCCGTCGAGGGTAATGTACGAGTTTGGCGTTTCGTTTGCCGATCGAATAATGCTATTCCCGGGCCGCGCTCTCGCGAACGCCACCCGAGAAACGAGAATAAAGGCGTTGTCTTGAAAAATGATACACGTCGAAACATGCCACATCGTCGCACTCACCCGCATACCAGCAGTGCTCGCTTCTTCTTCTTCTTCTTCTCCTTCTCCTTCTCCTTCGTATCACTCATCATCACATCCCCCCCATTCCCGCATACGGCAACATCATCGTCATCCTCCTCCCCCCCGTGATCGACGACGACGTCGTACACTGCCTCCGCCACCGCGAGTCCCGCGAGTTCCATGAGCTGCTCCAATGAGAAGCCCGGCGATGACATGAGCTCGACGTCCAGGGCATATGCGTCGCGGGCGTTGAGGTAACCGATATATCCGGCGATCGTCGTCTCCGTGGGCGATGCGCCCACCCCCGCTTCGGGATCCGTGACGACGACGGATTCGTCGGCGGAGGCAGGAGGGCGATGCGACGGCGACGAACACGCGGACGCGGATGGGAAGCGATCGGACGACGACGACGACGACGACGACGATGCCATCATCGCGCGTGATTGGAATGCGACGAGGGACGAGGCGGACGATGCCGGCGGAGATTGGCACGATCGATGGCGATTGACACGATGGGCCGTGGAGGCGGCGGCGGACGACGAGGCGGCGAGGAGTAGGGGGGGGATGGATTTCGCCAACGCGGCGATCATCTTGCGTGTCCGACAATTTTTTTTGGTCGTCTCTGTATTCTCAAAAAATCATCCTGAGAGTTCGGGTCGAGAATGCGAGGACGAGAGTGTACGGTAAAGTACGATCGTATAGTAGTTGTTATAATAGTACCATACGTACGTAAGGGATGAAGAGTTAACGTCCGTCCTGCGTATGACATGACAATCCCTCCTTCGTCGCTCCTGCTCAACTGCACTCTGGCTGGGAGCAGGGATGTCGGATGCCGTGGCCGGAATCGGCGAAGGTCGACGAATCGACGGCGCGAGAATGTGGAAAGTTGATGCGGCGACGACGGAGGAATGTCGACAAATGTCCAGGCGCACAATCTGTCGAAATTGCGACTATCCATCCCGAACGTGCCTCTGTCCATCGTTGCCCCATATGCCGTTATGCTCTCTCCTTACGAAATGCCGCATAGTCGTCATGCAACATCCGCACGAGTTACGGAGGAAGAATCGCTCGCTGCCATTGGTCGAGCTGTGCATGTTCGGTGGTGGCAAACGAGCTTGGGATGGAGAATGCGACGCGTCATCGACGGGGGAGGGGGGGACGATGATGGAGGATGGAACGAATGTTCGAGACGCGGCGCGCGGGCGGGGGGGAGATTTCGTCATGAAAACGATCGCATGTCGACGATTCGGCGATCATTGCGATGCGGACGTCATGAATATACTGCGCGATCCGAACGAGGTTATCGTGTTGGTCTTCCCGCACAAAAATGCAATGGGCCTGGAGGAGGGACTACGACTGGCGGAAGAACGATGCGGCGTAAACCACGACCGCGACGGCGCTACCAACGAGGACGAGCGTCGCGATATCGATCCGGCCGAGGCGATCGACTCTGCCGCACGACCGAAAGTTGCCGAGCACAAGAAGATGACGATCGTATTCATCGATGCGACGTGGAAACACGCGAGGGAAATGGAAATGGCCACCGAAAATGCGGGCGTGTGGCCGAAAAGCTTGATACGGGTCCAGATGACTCCCACTGCGCCGTCAACGGGACGACTCGATGTCCACGATGTCGATGGCGGCATGGACGAATACAATTGCGACGCCCATCGCGGCGCGGGCAATGACAAACGCGGGCGAAACGGCGAGGTGGGAACGCGATTCGTCGAACGACGATTCCGAATACGTACGCCGCCCTCCCCCGATCATCTGTGCACCGCGGAATCCATCGCGTGGATATCTAGCAGGGTCGAGGGGGATTCGCGTATATACGAGTCCATCATGAGGGCGTTGGATTACATGGTCGAAATATGGAGCGGTTTCGTCGCGACAGATGGCGGGGACGGGCGAGGGAGCGGCGAATCTCGTACAATGTCCCAGAAGAAGCTGAGGATATGACTATTGGCAGAGAACATGAGTTTGACCGTGGACCTTTTAGGGGGCTTTCGAGTTAACTAAAAATGGTGTTTTTTTTGTAAGCCGAGCCACTTCTCCTCTCTCTCTAGAGAGACAGAACGTGACATTGACACCAATTAATTTGTCATTCAAAAATAACATTTTTTTATTCAAACTAAGATGAAAAAACGATACTATATACTGTTCAACAAACAAAAAACGTGTATGAAGATAAAGCATTGGTTTGGCTTGCTTTTCATGGCCATGGTTTACAAGCTGGTTCGGCTGATGAAGGCCACGGTTTACAGAATAGTTCGGCGCTTGAGTGCTGCAGATTAAAATCTAAATAAGCCCGGTTTATTTGTCGGTGAACGAGTTGAGGGTCTTGAAGTCGGTCTTCGAGTTGACGGAGAAGTCGTCGGTGGACGAGTTGAGGGTCTTGAAGTCGTCGGTGTACGAGTTGAGGGCCTTGAAGTCGTCGGTGTACGAGTTGAGGGCCTTGAAGTCGTTGGTGTACGAGTTGAGGATCTTGAAGTTGGAGATGAAGTCGGTGAACGTGTTGAGGGTCTTGAAGTCGTTGGTGTACGAGTTGAGGGTGTTGAAGTCGGAGATGAAGTCGGTGTACGAGTTGAGGGACTGGAAGTCGGAGATGAACTCGTGGGCATATAGGTCGGCCACTGCACAGTCGGGGAAGGAGCATGGAGAATGAAGACCAATATGGTGAGACGAAGGGATACTAAAAGAGGCAAGAGATAATTAGAGCGATCACCTTCACCCCGTTACCAGCGCAATAGCAACAATTGTCATCCGCAACGCCCATGCCTCCTTCATATGATGAACCTTCGTATGGGCACCCCGGCAAGTCGTAGGCCTCGTACCAATCGCATCCATCACCATCTATATCTACCCACCCTGGTGTGTCGATGCACGAGGGCGCGGCGCTCGTTGTGGGGGCCTGAGTAACCGGACTATAGGTCGGCCACTGAAAAGGCGGGGAAGGAGCCTGATGAATGAAGACAAATATGGTGAGACGAAGAGATACGACATGTTTCAGCAAGAGACGACTAGAGCGATCCCACTCACCCCGGTGCCAGCGCAATAGCAGCAATTGTCATCCGCAACGCCCATGTCGCCGTCCCATAAGGAACCGTAGTATGGGCACCCAGGCAAGTCGTTGGCCTCGTACCAATCGCATCCTTCGCTGAATAAATTGACCCACCCGACTGTGTTCCCGATGCACATCGAGGGCGCGGGGCTCGTTGTGGGTGCTTGAGTAGGCTTCTTACCGCCTCGGGCGAAATTAATTAAGACGCGGCTCTTGCCATCTTTGTTGTCACCACCATCGCCTACATTGGGGACGGCGGTTGCGTTTCCGACCTGTCTGGCAGTGGCGGAATTGGCAACAAAGAAGAGAGATGTGACAACAAGGTTGGATAATTTCATGTTTGCTTTGCAAAATTATGTCTGTTCTTAAGGATGAAAGAGCTTGAAGTGGCTCGAAGAGTAGCTGACTTTGAGCAGGAATTGTGAGCTTAGTAGAGATTTATTCTACTAAGGGAGCAAGAGGACACTGAAAACAGCACGAACATACCTATTAGTGAGGCTTCCTCGGCCAAATATTTGGCTTTCTCAGAACCAATATTTGATCATGCTAATTGTTGTCTTTTTGTAAGATTGATCCCCCAAATGGGATCGAAGTCTTTTATGTACGATCCAAAACGATTCATCATATGATTCCAACGTTGAACATGAATACAAGTTAGAGTTAATCATTAAGGTCATCAGGGATTCCCTATTTCATGAAAGGTCCGCCAAATATTTGGCTTTCTCAGAACGAATGTTTGGCTGAACTAGATATCGCAGAACAGAACAACTTAGGAAATAAGGTAACTTAATAGACTACTACCTAGACAAGTTTAACCAAAATGGAGTCTTCATACACCACAACAATGAGTTGCGGGTGGGTTGCAGTCGGAACTGCGGAGAGAGGGGGCGCTCTCATCCAAGCTTTTTTTTAGGGTCGACTGCCGAAATACCACTACTTTTAGGATTTCAATATTCAGGTGCCACT
>JALLBA010001272.1:0-11883 GCA_036939675.1 Cyclostephanos invisitatus
GCTCGGAAAGAATCCGGCCTCCAAGGAGGAGAGACCACGTTCCCTCGGGCGATCACGACGGATCTCCACGATGGCATCAAAGTTAAACCGCAATCGGGGAACGCGATCGTGTTCTACAATGTTTTGCCGGACGGAAACATGGACGATCTGAGCCAACACTCCGGGGAAAAGGTCGACAAGGGCGTCAAATACGTCGCTAATGTATGGGTCTGGGACCCGATAGTGAACTAATGTCGGGACCGCCGAGGGACGTCGTTGTACGCGACCTCGAGGATGACGTCGAGAGGTTGCGTACCGAGAACGCCCTACTCAAGCGCTCGTGCCAGGACCTGATGAACGTATATGATTGACTTGGAATCAATCATATCATATCTCGTTCGTACCCATCAAACTTCCAGATTGGTAGGGAAAGGTGAAAATAAAATCCTGGTCATCGCTTCAAGTAGTGCAGGAAGGTATCAACAGTTCTAAAATTTCTAATACTGCGTAGGATGATTAAATTTGACTGAAACCAACGCTTCTGTACTTCCACAGGCGAGCACGAAGATTAATTCATTAAATTGGAGTGATCCGATAGGGCAAAAAGAAGTAAACAACCTTCACAAACTGCAAAATCTCGCTCTCGCTGTTGCTCCTCTGGCTTTGAAAACGACTATGCCTTCCTTTTCCCTGAACAGCTCGAGTGATGAGTATGAAGCCGATGACGTCAAAGCCGGCAAAGAATCGAAGGGAAACACAAAAGGGAGCGTGACGGGTGTTAAAGGCGCGAAGCCTTGTCCGACTCTCACTCCACGACGTGGAAAACTACCTCGGTCCGAGAAGAAACAGATCGTGGAGGATGATTCATCCGCGAAGAAACGCATGCCAGTTATGGCATCGAGGATGGCATTAAGATCAAGTTCCATGAGGAGGAATGTGACAGTGAGATCAAGTTCGAAAAAGGAGATGAATGAAGAAGGAGTCATTCTAAGACGATCTCAAGGAGTCTCCGTTGATGATTCGGCTAATATTCCACGCAAACTCAAGGTGCATACCAAACGTCTCCCGACCCAGTTGGCTGCACCCTATCCTCCTCTGCCAGTAAAGACTCCTCCCAAATGTCCCGTCGTCGCCATCCAGCTTCCATTGCCTTTCCGCCTGTTTGGTGACAAATCGAATTCGAATGAACTCTTGGCAACTCTCATCAACTTCAGGGAGCCTCGATCCCATACAGACTCGCCCCCAATCTCGCCTGGCATTTTTCTCTTGAGTAATGAACGTTCTGACAGCAATAAGCAGACGAAGCAATTCCCACGAACTCTTTTCTATTCGAGTCGGCCTCTGTCAATTGACTTAAACAGTCCAGACAAGATCCCTGAAGCTCTGTACACATCTAGGAAGAAATTATTTGCAGTTAAAACTGGCAGCCCGGAACTATTGGTTGAGGACCCCAATAAAGATGAGGACAATGCGGGAGCCGACAAGCGTGGAGAGACACAGTCGCCAAACCTAACACAATTGAGCGACGAGCTCTCTCGTGTGAACTTCAAGAGCGCCGAGGCCAAATACAAAGCCGCCGAGACCAACGGAAGGTACAATGAAACGTTAGATGCTGGAGTGATCACGAGGAAAATGGAGATCCTTCTCGACCTTTCGTATCTTAAGTCAGGGGTTCAGCATGCTGACTTTACACGTAACGAACATGGACAACGAATTATGCTCATTCTTGACAATCCAGCTCGCGCCAGGATGTTGATCTCCATCATTCTTCGCAACAACAAGGACATTGATGCGGTGGAACTGATAAGGCATTTTGACATCTTCTCGTAAAGTTAGAAAGCCCGTGTCAAGACGATGTGCTACATGCACTGCGAGCCCTCTTGCTCGTTCCCGGGGACCTAATCCATTACCTAGATAATGACGACGAAATGTTTGAACCTAAGTTATGAGTCTAGTTGAATAGATGAATAGAGATAAACACAGCGAGATAAATAATTATTTTTACTTTAGTATTCCACATATTTTGCTCTCCATTCTTCTGGCAAGTCTACTACCTCCTCAATTGCAGGTGCAAGTACATGTTTCCAAAGTTTGATCGAGTCATCAAACGAGGCGCTCTCGGAGGATGCGTAACCGCCAGGCTCGCCATTAACAAAGTAAAACTGATCTCGTGTTGCGGGTGCAGGCTGAAAAAAATCAAGAGCCGCGACGATGGCTTGAGCGCCTTCCAATGAGCTCTTATAAATCAAATTCGCCAAGCCGGTCGTCGTCAGTATTCTCACAGCCCTGTCGCCGATGTGATCGCGTAGGAGCGGCGTCCAGACCAAGCCGGGATGGGCATCGATTATACGTATATTAGAGCCATTCGTGGGTAGCCAGTGTCGAAGAATGGTTGACAACTGCATCAATGCAAGCTTACTCTGGGCATAAGTGGAAAGATCATCATCGGAAGCTGCAGGAAGAGTGTCTACCCAAGATTGTTTACCATCGTTGCTTCCTTCGGAAAGGAGAGATTCTTCGTCCAACACGTGCGTAGCACGCAAATGAGCCGATGAACCGACATTGATCACCGTTGGCGGCATGGCACGAATCGCGCTTTCGGTCATGAGCGGCAATAAGGCAAACGTCAAATACGCCGGACCTAGTAAGTTGACATGCATGGTGAGTTGTTTCGACTTGCCCATAATGCCAGCGTTGTTGATCAGGATCGACAACGGAGACCCGAGTTCCCTGATGAACGAAACCATATGTAACGCACTTTGAGGAACATCCGCGTGATATTCAACGAATGATATCGTCGGCATACCATCGTTCCCATTGGATTCCCCCGCGCACTCTAATGGCGTGACTGCCACAAGACCGCGGATTTCCGTCACCAATTTCACCCCCCTCGTTGCATCCCTGGCGGCAATGACGACATCATATCCCCTGAGTGCCAAATCGTGAACAATTTGAGATCCTATTCCACCGGTGGCGCCCGTAACGACCGCGATTTCACGCTTTGGTGGCTGTCTGTATCGTCGACCGTTTTCCAGTAATACCAACCTCCGATCATCGGTGGCAAAAAGACGTCGTCGGACTCGACGAAACGTCCTAAGAATTATGTTGTGAAATAACTCAGTGGCAACGCCGTGTATGGCCCACCTCATCACATTGCTCTTCATCTTTGAGTGCTTCGTGTGTGTCGACATTCCATGCGTTGACTTTGACTTCGCCTCGGCCGTCGCTGCCACTATCGTCGTTGGTCTCATCATCGCCGATGCACCAATGGGGATATCTTGCGCGACGTGGTCTGTTTTCTTCGACGCCGCTAAGCCGACAAGGGATGAATTTCCGATGATGCTGCCCGTCGGGAATGCCACTGCGCTCAGTCTATTCTTCGTCAGAAGAAGGAGTATGATTCTCGAAAATTGCTTACTCATCATGCCATGGGGCTTGGTGTGGTGAGGTCTCATGTTTGGGGGGATGAAAAGGGGGGGCTTTTCACCCCCCGTCCGTGACGAAAAGAGTAGATGCTCAAACCAACACAAAGGAAAATAAGATTTCAACCCTTCCAGCTTGATCTCTCCCAGCCACAAAACGATGCATTACATTACAACTTAAGAAATTAGGTAATTTATATTGCTACCTAGACCTTTCTCACCATGGGAGTCTTCATTCGCCGAGGGCATTAACCAAACAGCGCTACAGTCGGGACCGATGGAGAGAGCTACTCTCCTTCAAGCACCTCTGTCCTCCTGGCTACTGAAAGCCATACAACCCTGTTTGTGCAGGGATTTTTTAAGAGTCATCATGTAATGCCCGTCTCAAAGTGCTGGCGGCAGTCCTGGTTGGTTTTGTGCCCTTCTTAATGTACCCGCCATCCTAGCGGCTCTCATGCCTAGTAGCCAGTATTCCGCCTGCTCCCCAGAGCTGTTCTCCAAGTCCCCCAGATTCACTTCCAACATCCAATGATCTTCTTCCAGCAATCCTGCATCCCCTAGTTCCATCTGCTCTTCTATCTCCCGCAATGTCTCTTCCTTTCTCAGTGTTGCCTGTGTCCCTGCAACGGAATCGTAAATTTGTACGTTGCTGTAGATCCACTGCCCATGGGTCGTCTCGAGCAGCTTTAGAATCAGTCCTTTTGCCCATTGAGTTGAGCTCAATGGTGATCCTTGACTGTGGTAGAAGTCGTATTGAATATTTCTCATTTCCTTGCTAATCATCCCTTCCATAAATCTTCTCCACCCTATCGCATCCTGCTCCATAGCGATCTTCGTGAATTGAGGTCCTAGTCCTTCGCATATTGATTCCATTGTTCGCCCGCCTCTGCCATGTGCATACTTCATGATGCAATCTAGGAGGTCAGAGTTCATGTCCACATCCTCGAGCCACGACTCAGCGAGGTCGAGAGTGAGCTTAAGTGCTTCTTCTCCTCCCTTGTGACAGTAGAAGAGTACATGAGCGTATGTGTCGCATGCCACTGTACAACTCAGGCATTTTCTCTCCACCAACCTATCCCATTCCATCGTGCCCGCTATTCCCATCACTTGCTTGCCCATAGCTGAAATAGCCGAGGAACATCCCTTAACATGACATGCACCATCTCCCAGTCAACAAAGTCAAACTCTCGATTGAACAGGATTTTTAGGCTGTGAAAATTTTCTCTTGCCATATGCCAATGCATCCAGAAACGTATGTAATCACCCATATCTGTCATGATCTTTGTTGACCCGGCAAAGATGCATATGGGTTGGGAAGGCCTGTTGCACTGGTAGTTGTGTTGCTCATAGCTCCCAAGCACTCTCTTTGCCAGGTTGTCCATGGCACAGTTAAGTTGCGCTTCACGCATCAGTGAACTGTAGGTGTTATGATCGTCCTAATCTGCGCACACATAAGAATAGTATCAATCAAAGGAGATTTCCAAACAGTTTACCAGGATTTTTTTTAGAACATCCAAGTGCGAGCTCCTTGTTGGTATCCTTGCTGGTGGGATATTTGTAACCTTATTAAGTGCCCCTAGGCAGTCCGAATAGTTGTCGACGCATCCCATCAGGCCTACATTGACCTCATTTACTGAGAGTATGATCAGGTGAATCGCCATGAGGCCGACCAGTTCTCTTCTGTAGCTGCATGCACATCGACTAGACTCTGGGAACGAACCCCAAAGCCTGCCTGTTTTATTCAAGCATTCCAGGACAAAAGCTGCCAAGTGAATAACTGGGTACAGTGTTTGCATATATGATTCATCCGTCATGGCAATGCATGTTCCCTGTTGAATGGAGTCTGCTAACCAGTTGTCATTTCCTTCCGATTGAATATTATCCCACATCCATGTTCGCTCCCATTTGAGTAAGACCTGCCAGAAAAGGGTTGGCGATTCCACCGCAATCTCTGGATACTCGTTGTTATGCGACCATTTTGTGCCCTCTTGCCATCCGTCCTCCCAGTCTATGCCTAGGGGTCACCTAAGCCGTTAAAGCGAATTAGAAGAATATTGTACATTGGATGATAATTGGAAATTATAAGCGCAATATGACTACATTTAATGAATTTGTGTGTCGATCCGTAGAATTCCGTACATGGGAATTTGGTATAGTTTGTGAGGAATACCTGACTCAGCATTGTGTAGAATCTTTGATTCTACAAAGGAATTCCATATACAATGTGGCGTATCTTCCTACGTGTTAGATTGCTCATCTTTCAAGATCGATAAGCTCTTAGTTCAAGATTGGTCTGTCTTTATGCTATCATCTATCTGTACGTACACTAGCAACTTGCTATAGCGAGTCTCGCACCTTTTAGTGATTATATTCACTAAATATCTCAATAGATAGAATGGCCCATGTCACTGCCCGATGATGAGTCATCATGGCTGTGCCCCCTAGACAACGACAACAAGTGACGTTGGCCACCTGACGACCAACTGTTGCGGAGATGCCTCCTGCTTGATGATGCCTTGTCGTGGCATCTGCGCCCGCTCGATGATGCCCTCCTCCAAGCCAAACGCTTGCAGCGCCCCCTCGACAATGACAACGAGGGACGTTGGCTGCCTCAAAATAAATTGTTGTGGCAATGGCACCTGCTTGATGATGCCCCCCTCAGAGCCAAATGCTTGCCACTGTCATGGCGGTGCCCCCTCAACGACAACAGGGAGCACGACAAATTGCCATGGCGACGGTGCTGTGTCGTCGTGAGGGTGCCCCCTCAATGACGACATTAAGCAACAGAGGCTGCCCAAAGACAAATTGTTGTGGTGACGGCTGCTGCTCCCTGCTCCATGATGACAGTGAGCAATGGCGGCAACCCGGCAACAAATCGCAGCAGCGATGGCGCCCCCTCAATGACACCCTCCTCTGAGAATTGTTGCAAGGATCGCCGCAAGACAAGGACGATGAGTTAAATTCACCATGGGGGGGGGGATTGAATCTCTCATCCTATTGCTGTGGTTTCCAGTAGACTAACGTACAATGAATAGAACATTAGTGCAGGTAGAGTTAGAAATTGCTTGAACTTTGAAAGTTGAAGTTTGTGATTTTGCCTTTTTGAAAAAGTTTGCAAAGTTAGCGTTCATGATTTTTCAGGCAAGCCAAAGTTAGCATAGTTAGAGTTAAGACCAAAACCGGCATAGTTGGAGTTAACTGTACTGTGAAGTCAACTCTAACTTTTTCTGATCTCTGCCTTCAGCCTGCGGCACCGTGTCTGCCAGGTTGCCTTCAAACCATACTGTCCAGCTGCCTTCATGATTGCTGAAACAGCAGGATGCAACGTTCCCGTCTGTTGCCAAATTTTTGTAGGGTTTGTTTGTTCCAAAGTTGGCAAACATGTCTAGTATCAGAAGTGGCCTAAACTTGAGAACAAGCTGAGAATGATTACCAGTAATGGTGCAGAAGCTTGAAGGGTATTGGTTGGAAAGCTTCCAGCAGCCAGAGGGAGCATGACTGGTGATGTGGCATTTTTCCATCAACGACCAGTAAGCACCAGAGCTGGTCCTCGAGCTTGTTGTATATTTTGCTTGAGCGTAGTGGAACGGCATCTTGTGCCTTTGCCATCGTGAAGAAAGATAGTCTCATGAACAAAAGATGCATTGTCCTCATCCACAGCCAAGGGTACGTTACCAGAGATGGCAAGTAGATCATCATAGCCATATTGGTTGTCCTCCTGATCTCAAGTCATTGTGTTCTTGTGCTGGTCAGTCGTCGTCCTGGGGGGATTTGAGCCATTCACTGGGTTGTGAGCTGAAGCACAAACTCTGAGCTAAGGTGGGCCAGATAAACATTGTTCCCAACCTACATTCTACACACATAAGTGTGCCTAAGATGGCAGACCACAGGTACATAGCAGTGTTTGATAAAAAAGAGCTAGAATTTTTGACGGGACTACAACAGCTATTACGGCATCAGGAGAACAGATCACTGTTGCACCTTGGTGTGATTACACGAGCCTCTCAAAAATGGAATGAGATTTGGACTATGAAGCAAGACTACAAATTAGAGCATCAATGAAACCCATAATCTACACAAACTCAAAGCAGCAGGCGGAGGGTCCAAGAATCACAAAAGCATCAGAGGATCTCCTGAAAAGAGCAAAAATTACGACGCCAATGTTGTAGCTCTCACCGGCGCAGCAGATAAAATACAGACGAAGGCAATGACAACTCATGCAAAATGACAACTCATGCTTTTGCATGTGCTCTTTCCAATAATGATTGTCAGCGGGGATGCCGATGGCCTGCTACCAAACCTCATGAATGCCAGTGACAAAGGCAGCCGATTGTGGTGTTAATAGCAATTATTGTCAACGATCACATTGTATTGGTATCGCGCCATCAATGTACTCCGTGGTTCAAGAGATGGGTCACGTTGATTGATATAGCTTTGATGTCTTGAATAATTGTGATTCAAGCTATCCAAAGGAGCAGTTCAAACCTGAGGTGAAATATTTTGACGTGCCCATCCATCTTGATGTCCATCAATCAATCAAACAAAAGGACTTCATTGCACTTCCACAGCTTGATGATCTCATCAAACTTGTTGAGACATTGTTCCTACACGGAAGGGAGGGGGACAACGACTCGACATCCTACTTTCCCCCACCTGCTGATCAAAAACATCATCACCCATTGGAATGACTGAAGAATAATTGGGGAGAGTCATCACAGTAAATCTTAAGCCAGACCTCATGAGGGATTTCATAGTGGAGAAAGGGGACAAAGCAACCACATTGAAAGAAGTCAAGCAGATCCTTTGCAGGATTGATTGTGCAAATGCACACACAAGACAAGCGACAGAAAAGCTTCTCAAAACAGAGGAGAGACGAGGAATATGACAAATGGGGCTGATAATATATTTTATTTAATAGAAATTTAATTATAAAGTACTACTAATGTATCTATGAAGAATCTAATGCAAGATGAAGCAATGTAACGCGATGGTTAGTTGTATATAGAGAGATCGATGGTGACATTGGTGACAGGGGCCGCACTGGAGAAATCTCTAAGAAAAATATGTTTTCGAAATAATTTTTTTCTCAGTGCAATGTTGTGGACATGGTGTGTCATATGAATACTCATCAAGACAGACTTTGAAAAAAATCATTTTCTTGCATCTGAGGTGCGCTTTTCTGTGTGTATTTTATTTTGCTTGCTAAAATTCGTTTTTGGTAGGTTTTCTTTTTGGTTTCACTGTTGTTCGGCCAATTGAGTGGCTTGAAGACCCTTTTTTTTTCAGGCTGTTCAGGACTACTATGATGTATATGTTTTTAAACAGTTTACTTTATCAAATGAGTAAATCTTGTCTCCATGCACCGTTCGTCTTCCACGCATCCTTCACTATCGGATTCCACTTAGACTTTTTCAGCACATGTTTCGTTACCTTTGGATCACCGGGTTGCAAACAAGTCTCGTTCCACTCTATCTTCACAACAGCCTCAGGTTCTGTTTGCCTCACCAGCCCCACCCCCTTCCCCTGGCACCATACATACGTCAGCTCACACTCATCTACATACTCACGGGACCAGTTTGGTCCTTTGCAGCGGTATCACAACCATGGTTAAATGCTGAAGCAGTTCATTGGGTGTGTATATGTATCCCGCTCTTGACCATGGGTGGTATGCCTCCTCCTATCCCAGTCCAACATATTGCATTAAGATCTGCTCCTTCAGGTACCTGTATCGAGCAGCATTTGTCTTCAGTTTATCAAATTCTCGAAATGCTTCTGCGGCAGTCTTTGAACAATGTGGAGAACTCTATTGCTGGTGAAGGTATGATGAATTTATGAAATCTTGCATTGATGCCTTCAGCTTCTTCTCTTTTGCCAACTTCTCCTTTAGCTCCGACTTCTCCTCTTGCAACCTTAGCCTTCTGTTGAAATCTTGGTGTATCTTCTTTCCGTCAGGATGAAAGAATCCGTCAACTGCTAGGGAGTTGATGAAATAAACCGATCATTGCATTGGGAGCTTGTTCCTTACCCCTCCTACCAGATACCATTGATTCATGTGCTCGACCCATATCATTGTTATACCTTGCCTGACCCTGTCCAGCTGCACTATCGAATCCTACTCTGCCGGCTGTACTCAATGCTTTCGTGAAGGTAGAAAAGACAGATTCCGAAGGATCACTTACCGCCTTCAACCCCGTGCACGCATCTTTCTCAGCATCTGATACTTCAGCCCAACTTTACTTCCCCCCCTTTATGGAGAGGTAGACGGAATTTGATTTCCTGGGGTCCTCTAATTCAAGGGTCAAGCACGATGCCAACCCAGCTGCCAGCGTTGAACATAATTCATTGGTTTGCATGTTTTGCTTTTCTGTTGGATAGAATAACATTTCCGTTCCCTTGTCAACTGAGAGGACACGTTCATCCTTGCTTGATGATCCAATAGGGTTGGATTCCTTCTCCTTAAAGAACCAAGTCACGTAAGTGTTAAACTCAGGTAACTCAGTTTGCAGTTCTCCAAAGATGCCCAATATGAAGTCGTAGTCAAGTTTATCAACGGAGCGTAGAAACTCACCTATCTTGCAGCTGACACAGAGATGGGGTGGGATAATAGCAAGATCGTTGCATAGCCGTGAACTCAACTTTGATGAGAGGTGATTGGCGCCAGCGTCAACGAGAATATTACGGAGATGATGGTGACAGTTTCCTTGATACATTCGTAGGTTGTTGTCGTCAAATCCGGCGTCTCAACCCTCTTGAATGATTGCATCACAGATTGTTTGCCTCATTAATTGGGTGTCTGTTGACACCATACCTCCAAGCAACTTAGTAAGAGACATGTCGCTGGGATCCGGTATCATGTCAATCAGATCTTGGTAATTGTGGAACATCTCCGAAGTCACATCCTTCCATTCGCGTAGTAACTGACCCGCTTCACCAAAGGATGAAATGATTGATTGGCTTTGCTCTGATTGGGAGAAACTATGCCATCTCATGGAGTATCTAAGAGGAGCTCGTGATCGACCTTTGATCTTGAGTAGCAATAATGAAGGAGTATTAATGTGGTATGTTTATGCTTCATTCGCTGTTCATCTAAACATGCGTGGACACACTGGTGGTTGTATGACAATGGGACATGGATTTCCTATTTCAGTATCAACTAAGCAGAAGCTCAACACACACAGAGAGTGAGTTAGTTGGAGTCGATGATATGATGCCAATTATAATCTGGACCCGGTACTTCCTTCTGGAACAGGGATATGGAGTAGTTGAAAACCTGATTTTGCAGGACAACAAGAGTTCGATACTATTGGAGAGAAATGGAAAGGCATCAAGTGGTAAGCGCACGAGGCACATTAATATCCGTTATTTCTTTATCACAGATCGAGTCAACATGAAGGAGGTCGCCATTGAGTGGTGCCCTACCAAGAAGATGGTTGCTGATTTCATGACCAAGCCTTTACAGGGAAGTCACTTCAGAAACCTAAGAGATTACATCATGGGCAAAGTACGTAATATGAGACCCAATAATGATATGACTAATACTGAGTCAAGGACCAGCAGCAAATGCAAAAGCAAGATGACAGGCAAGCGCCGTGTCAAGTTGGAGGCACAGTGATAATAGGTCACTTACCACAGGAGCGTGTTGGGGTTTATAACTAATACTAGTGACAAATGAGTCTCAGGAATCAGATTCCAAAAGGAATTCTGACTCAGAAATGATGGGAGCCACCCATTATTCTTTGTTTAGTATTTCCCCATGTTTTCACCTCATACTTAGTAGAATGACAAATAGAAGACAGTAAAGCCAGTAAAAGAAAGTTTTGCAATCACACCATTGCCGGGCAAGGCCGCCCGGCTAACACAAACTGCCCGGCCAACACTAATGTTTACAATGAACGAACACAATGGGATCAAGTTCTTTCAACACCTCAGTAGCTGTTACAGAATTTTCCACACCCTCATTAGCTGTTCAAACAGATTTGCTGTCGACTATTTTGTTGTTGCGTTCATTCGCTCGACAGGCATATTCTGAAACAAGGTCTAGAGACAGTGCTTTGTTGGCAGTGGAGAACCTAAAACTTGGCAACATTACATTTACCACTTTGTTAGACTTCTGTTGATCGCCGTTGTCCTTATTAATACTCTCCTGTGCCTCATCTGGACGAGATTTATCCACTTCCACCTTGCTGTGGATGAACTTTGTTAAGTGTGGCTACATTGGACAAGCAATCAACTTCCACTGTTTCTTTGTTTGATACTTCAATGACTTCTTTGTTAACGCGACGAATATTCTCCACTTGGAATTCTTCATCCTCCTTATCCACAGAATCAATGTTAACAACAATAGTTGCAACTTTTGTGCCTATTCCGACTAGATCTTGGTGCAAGACATTGATGAAACTCTATTGAGGTGACATGTATTATTGATGGTATTAGTTTCACTATCGAGTTGGTGCACAAAATAATGAGAGGAGAGCGCGAGGCT
>JALLBA010001273.1:0-10572 GCA_036939675.1 Cyclostephanos invisitatus
AATTAGAAGTGTTGCAGCCATTTCGGCGCGCTTCTTGATATCAATATCATTAACCGACATGATGAGGAATGATTGTATTGAACTTGTCTCGGGGATATGATATGTGGAATCAAGAGCAAATGCTCTTCTTACGATGCTGGTGTGGTCCAGTTTTCCTTGATGCACGGGAATGGCTAGGAGACCAACTATCGGTTCACAGGCGATATTTGGGGCACAGGGGACATCTGCACACCAAAATGACCGCCTAATCACCGTCTACACACTGAGATGGTACGACTAATACTAAGATAGTATTAGAAGGAGTTAGACTTGAAAAATGTCACATCAGCATGTTTTACTGTTGTTTCGATGTAAGAAATAGGCCCAGACAAATAAGGGCGTAAACTCGTACCCTTCAGTGGTAAGTAGTGTATGTAAACTGTAAACGCCATTCGCCGCCTCCACGTGTCCGAAATGGCGGGGGCCGTTCACATCCGTCACCCAACAGCACCCAACTACTCTAACAGAACATCATCAATCCTCGCTCGTCGCCCGCACCGCCGTTAAGAACCATGCTCGCCGCTGTCGCACCCCTCCGTGCTCAGTAAATACAACCTTTACTCCTGCCAGAGTGATAACAATTCAATACATCCCGGATAATAAAAAAATAGAAGCGCGGAACGGCCATGGCGAGGAGGGGGGGGAGGACGACGACGACGACGGGGACCGCCGTCGCAGTCGCGTCGACGATGGTCGTCGTCATCGCCCTGCTAGCGACCGCCGCTACAGTGATGACGACGACGGCCTTCCAACTTCCGTCGCTCAATGATAACGTCCATCGATCGGAAATTTCCCTCGCATCGCCGTCGCGGCCATCGTCGCGCATATGCATGCCGCGCCGCCCCCCCTCCCATGCGAGAACGACCACCTCGCTGAATCTACTCGGTTCCGATTCCGGCATACTCGGGGTGGGCGCGCCGGAAATCGCCGTGACTCTCCTCGTCGGATACTTCGTGTTGGGCCCGTCCGATCTATACAAGCTCGTCAAGGAGATAGGAAAGTTCATACAGAACGTACGCACGCTCGGTACCGAGGCCGCCAAGAGCCTCGAGGGCACCATGGAGGATCAATTGGAATTGACGGAATTGCGCAAGGCCCAGAACGAATTGAACGCCGCGTTCGGTTTCAGGAGGAGCATCAATACCGACGAGTACGGCACGGCGTTCGATAGGGGAGTGGGAGGATCGAGCGCGACGACTGCGGGGGGGGTGGCATCGCTCGAGGTGGAGGAGGGGGCATCGTCGTCGGGGGGGGAGGGTGAGGGGGGGACCGCGACGGCGACGGCGACGACGACCAGGAAGAGGAAGCTCGTTCGACGTAGGAAGAAGAAGGCGCCGATCGTCGTGGAGGGGGGGGAGGAGGAGGAGGAGGACGATGGTGGAATGGGCGGAAAGGACGACGACGACTTCTCCTCGTCGTCGTCGCGTTTCGCATCCGTGTATCCCGACCTTGACGCGGTCGACGGCGACGACGTTCCCGCCGCCGATGACGATGCCGACTACCTCCGTGCCGAGCGAGCTAGGAGACTGACCTCGGGAGTAGGGCGCGGGGGGGGGGACGCGGACGACGACGTCGATTGGTACAAGGCGTCGGAGGCGGACGTCGCGTCCGCGATACTCGACGCGGGAGGGAAAGTCGACGCGAGGAGCGCCAAAGTCGTCGATTACGATGCCACGAATCGCTTCCGATCGCAATTGTCCGCGGAGGAGTGGAATTCGAAGGTGATGGCGAACGAGGACAGGCTATCGCCCCGTGAGTAAACCGTGTATATGTTGATTGCCCCGTTTTGCATATTTAATTTCCTCACGATGAGATGTTAATTTTTCCTGACATCCCGCACTTCCCTTCGCATGCCCACCCCGCCCATCCCACGCCCTTTCTCACCCCATTTCACGTGTAAAACCAATGATGACAGTTTCCATGGTCATGAGACGACTCGCCATACTCGAGGAGGAGAAGAACGCCGCGGATCGACTCATCGAGGAGGAATATCGAAGGAGGATGGACAACGAGGACAGGTATTACCTGGAGAAGCGCAGGGCGCTGGAGGGAGCGATAATGGAGATACAGGAGAGCGTGTACGGCAGCAACGATGGCAAATCGAGCGTGGCGTCCGCCGTCGCGACGGGGGGGGACGATGGGGACAAGGAGACGAAGGAGCTCGAGGGGAGTGGCGTTACCAAGTTCACCGCTTGATGGATCATCGCGTCATCCGAGTATGTCCAACCGAAAGGAGGGATTAAGGGGTGTGCTTGACTGGTTGTTGGTTAGAAAGACGCGTCGTTTGCTGCTGGATGGCCTAATCTTGAGTAAGATAGATATTATGTTATCGTTCTCATGAGGTGGTACGTTTACCATTACCTTGCCTACGCGTTCTGTTTTCTGAAAACGAAAGAGACTCGTGGTCACTGAGGATAAAAACCAAGGATAAAATGCTCGTAGTGCACTTATTCATGTTAGTGACTGAAGCACTGCGAAAGTTACCTAAAATTTTCGTCTTGGTTACTCAAGTGAAGCAGTCAACGTGCACAGCGCCAGTGATGAATTAAGGTGGGGGGGGGGACCATACAATGATTTTGACGTCGTCGTCTTCGTCTTCGCCGACACCTCCCACAATCCTTGTCTATTGACAGCGTACATGTTTCATAGGCCACCACCCCCCCAGTCGATGTGCGTCTCGTGAGATGAATATTGGCTCCCTCACTCACTGAAAGGAAGGTCTGACCCGGCCAGGATTTCCTTCTTTATCGGTCCTTCCTCGGTCGGGATTTGACTATTCTCCATCAATCACGTCCACACATCACACCACCTTGGATCCTCTCTAACACACCTTGCATGCAGGATTGAGGCAAGGCATATCATACGCAGCTGAGACGGGGTGGAAACAAGATACTCAAAAGCGCTCGGCAAAAAATGGCCAAGCTGCGCTATTGAAACACGACACTCAATAGCGCCAAGCAGGTATGGAACGAACTGCATGCTAAAGAGAGTCACTTTCGGCGATGTTGGGCAGGATTCGATGTCGAGTACTGTGGAACTGCGTGCTGTATCAGAACACCAGGTGTCGCCTACTTGCAACGCACGCATGATTTGTTGAGCGTTTGTTCCATAGATTCTGCCCAACAAATATTATATATATCGACAAGAACTTCAAAAGACGAGCTCGAGAGGTCTTCAAGAAAGGTGAGCACTCATAGTGTTTTTTTCAGTTGGTGACGCTCTTGCTGCCAGAGGTCATTCTTCCTCCGCAAACATTCTGTTCGAACGCGAGAGAATGAAGACGCGATGTTCGTTCATCTTCAATACTAACTCGCCGGCTGACGACCAAAGGCGGATAAACGGCCTATCAACTACGAAGAGGATAACAAGACGGGTCACGGTCCAACACCCCGCCCGACGATTTTTGATTACAGATATTGCTTACTCATATATTTTCAGTCGCGAATAACGAGCTGTTAGACGATGCTGATTTCCAGCCGTAGGTGCTTTATATTGTCCACGTGCTTGGTTGGGCATATCTGGGTTCTCGGCGACGAGAGGAATCATACGGTTCGCCGCAAGTAAAGCAATCTGAAGAGCAATAATATCGCCTCAACTAAAGGTGCTGTGGAAAAGTATGCCGCTACCATTACGAACAGGGTATTGAAGAGCACAACTTCTAACCCTATAACATCCGCTCCCACATCGGAACCAACTATTTCGAACCCAACCATTTCGACACCTACTACGTCCGCTCCCACATCGAAACCGACCAGTTCGACACCAACGACATCAGCTCCCACTTCGGAACCAGCGTCTCATGCTCCCACATCGAAACCGACCACCTCGACACCAACAACACGCGCCCCCACTTCGAAACCGACAACGCCCGTTCCCACATCGAAACCGATCAAGTCAAAACAACCCACGCCTGTTCCCACTTCAAAACCAATCTCTCGCGCTCCCACATCGAAACCACTACTCCGGCTCCCACATCGAAACCGACAACTTCGAAACCAACAACGCGCGCCCCCACATCGAAACCAATCAAGTCAAAACAAACCACGCCCGCTCCCACACCAAAATCAGCGAAGCCCACTACGAGCTATCCCACCATAAGCACTCTCGCCATCCGGAAGGTCCGTGTGCAGTTGCTTGGTCAAGACTCTTTGCACTTGAGAGAAGTTGAGGTATTCGTTCAAAACGGTGTCGATTTGGCATTTAATAAGACTGCAACTCAGTCGAGCGCATATTACGGTAACTACGCGTCAAATGCGGTGGATGGTGATACGGGTATAGGATATGAATACTCATTACCTCACACCCTCGATGAACAAGGCAAGTACCACTTATCAGCAGCAGTATACTCGTGCACATCTCATTTGATGCTCTGAACATTTTTTGTTTGCTTGTGAAGGCGCCTGCTGGGAAGTAGATCTGAGAGAGGCCGTGGACGTCAAGAGAGTGATAGTTTACAATCGGGTGGATTGTTGTACTGACCGTCTATCTTATTCAGTTGTGTCACTTCTCGGTCAGGAAGGCTCTCCTGTGAAAACATATACAACTGGAGATGCAACAGACGTACATGTTTTTGGTATTGATTTTATAACAAATTCAGTTGGGTATTATTTGGCTCGGAAGGTCCGTGTGCAGCTGCAAGGCACGAACTGGTTGCGATTGAGAGAAGTTGAGGTATTCGATGATAAAGGTGTCAATTTGGCATTTAATAAGACTGCAACTCAGTCGAGCACACATTCTGCAGATCACGCATCAGTCGCAGTGGACGGTGAAAAGGAATACTCTCTGTCTCAGACCGAATTTGATCATCGTGAGTACCACTTATAAGCTTAAATAAACTCATGCGCATCTCTATCAATGCTCTGAACGTGTCTTGTTTGCTTGTGAAGGCTCCAGGTGGGACGTAGATTTGGGACAGGCTGTGGACGTCAAGAAAGTGATAGTTTACAATCAGGTTGATTGTTATTCTGACCAGCTATCAAATTCAGTTGTATCACTCATCAATAATTATGGTATCACTTTGAAAACATATATAATTGGAGATTCAACAGTCACATCTGAGTTTCATATCAATTTCGACTATTGAAGTTGAAACTATGACGAAAACAACGTCCGAACACACAATTTGCTTGAGATCTCAATCGAAGTAGTCCAGCTAGGGTTTGTGGGCCTTGCATTGTAAATTTTAGTAATACTGATTGGCTGTTATTATTCGATGGAATGTTTACCATGGATATTCTATTTCATTTCTTAACAAGAGAGACACTTCTGGTTGCTGAAGATTGAACAGAAATATGAAACGCTGGTTATTCATTCATACCCAAACGTAAGAAAAACATCTCCCTCATGCATCCGCATCGCATGAGTCGATCGCGAGGGAAATTAATGCGGCCTCCGCCAATAGCTGCTTCCTGGCCGCGGATGTAACGCCATCGTCATTTAAATTTTTATTGACAAAGTCGAGACGCATATCGAGGGGAATAGAGGCCAAGTATATGACATACATGACCTCTCCGGGACTGATGTCGAGTGCTCGAACTATGTGCGAGTTCCTCTTGCAGCAATCGCCCACGGATTCCCTCGATGTTACGAGTATGTCGGGGGGGATGATGGCGAATGCCTTGTTTTGTTCATCCGCCTCGATCAAACTCTTGATGAGGCGCCGAACCGACATCACCAGCTCAACATCCCCCGGATCGACGGGTTGGAGTTGTGGTTCCACCATCTCCCAAACGAGGTTGTCTTGGGAGCGATTTCTGGTCCAAAACGAAACGACGGACTGGAGCCTTACGTCCATGCTACACGCATCGTCGTCGGTATTGGCCAAAAAGTTCTTGTACTCGCTTCGCAGGTAATCCTTGGACTTCTTACTACCGAAGAGGACGGATATTGGCAAGCTGGACGATGATGTGGCATCGTCGCCATCGCCGGGGGAAACATCGACCGATCGATCGTAACTCAATACCGCGTAACCGCGACTTTTGCCGGTATCTGGATCCAACGGCTGGAGGGCGTCGAACAGCAACGGGAGCGATACCCAATGAGGGCCGTACTTGAATCGCGCCGTGTCCAATATCAGGACGTGATCCGTGGCCTCGTCGTACGCGCCGATGGGGGAGAAATGTCCGGTGCCCGTCTGCCTGATGACCGTGCGCGTGTACGAAACGACGAGGAACGACCCCGGTCGATGCTCCTCCTCTTCCTCCTCCTCCTCCTCCTCGTGCTGCCCCTGCCGCCGAGATGCCGACATCGTCGCCGTGGGCTCCGTGCATGTCCGCTTCACGATCTCGCGAAAGTCCTCCACGGTCGAATTCGATCCGTACACGGCGTTTACTGCCAATCCCTGACATTTCGCGAGGCAGGCGAATGTACCGAAAGTGATCCCCGTCAGCTTCACCTGGAGACGGTGATTTTGGACGGATATTTAGGTCGATGCGTGGAAAAGGCAATCGGTGCATGGAGTGTAATTGGTATACGATGGTACATCAGATTCAAGTGAAAAAAAAGGTTAAAGTAGAATCATCTCACCTGTTCAAGGTCGACGCAGCAGTTGAGCATGCTCTCTTCGTACCTATTAAATCCAATGAGCGGAGTGTGCGGGTGGCGATGGAATTTCATTTCGGTAGAAGGGGGAAAGAAAAACAACGTGAGACGCTCTCTCCTCTCCTCTCTTCGTCGTTTCGTCAAATATTATATGGAATCGCGCCGAAAATATATGGCGTGATCCTTCGTACCATCTCCATGGTCCCTTCCAAGAGCGACGCGGATCGACCGCGAGGGCTGTGGTAATTATTTTTTCATCACACGTTGACGAATTCGCGAATCGATTTTATTGTTTTTACGCGTGATGTCAAAAGTGGAGGGAGGGGGGGGGGGGGACTCATGAGAAAGATCCACATCCTCATGGCCCGTGGATGACATTTCAACCCCCCCCCCCACACGTTTTCGGGGATGGACCGAGACATCATGGACAATATATTATACGTGGACTCACCGTTGAGCACGATGACCAGCGTCGTCAATCCGCAATACGACGGTTCCGGCTGGGTCTGCAATTGCTCGATCAGCGGGAAGAAGGCGCGCGTTCCGCCGGCGGACATCGACGATGCGAACATGGCGCGTCCCCCCGAGGACGAGAACGATATCGACGTGGTGGACGGGAGGCGTCGACGGTAGAACGTTCTTTCGGGATGGTTCGACGACGACGACGACGGGTTGGTGGGCGGCGGCACCTCCTGGGATGGGGGTGCGGACGACGGACGTCGTTCCGCTCGTCGTCGATCGTCGTCGCGATCCATCGTCGACCTCGATGATGTGGGGGGGGGGGGGGAGGAATCGACGTATGCCGCGAGTGGGACCGGCGGGGGACGAATTGCCACGGGAGGGACGAATGCGCCGCGCGCGACGACGACTCAATTACGACGAGTGGGGGGGGGGGGGAGGGGGGGGATGACGAGGATGGACGCGCGTAGGAGGAGGGGGGGAATGTGCATTTGACTGCATGCGACGCATTGAATTCTCCCCACACTGACTAAAAATAAATGCACCGCCCAGGAGTGGACGGTGTGGTACGGACAGACAGGATCGCAACAAAAATCGTATTGTTCCTATGTGAATTCCGAATAGGATATCCCTCAGTAAGTCGATTCGGACGTAAAGAAACCGAAAAAGATAATACTATCAGAGCTATCCAGTATTATGCTGTTGCAAGAATATTAACCTTGAATTATTACGCATGCGCTCCAAGTGCGTCGGACTGTAATAATTGGTACCAATGACTAAAATTGTGTTCCCGCGACGGGGGATGACTACGCCGTGGGCAACGAATTCGACGACGGCAATACAATCGGCGGCGAAGACTCGAACATCGTCAGGAGGGGACTACGCGCGGCCCTACCCGCAGTTGACGAGCAGTAGCTCGTAGTTCGTGTGAATCCACCACCCTCGTTGGACCTTTTATTCGCGAGCAAGGTGATAACTTCAATCACCCACGTGGCCCCATGATCAAGTGAAATTGGGGGCAGCTATTCGAGGTTTTCGTGCATTCTCATCGTCCTGCACATGTGAAGATGTGCGATATATTTCTTGGAAGGTAATCCGAGCGTACTACATGATGAAAACTAAAATTGAAAAAGAAGAGTAAGATGAAAGCTTACATCCTAGATTTGATCATCATTTTGCAACAGCATTACTCTGACATCCAACCTTTCAAACATTGATTGCCTTTACAAACAACATTTCAGATATCGAGGCTGAGGGACGTCAACCACGCCATAACATGCGTGCTGGACGACATTGTCGATCCGCTCCACGATCCGAGTTGCAGAAAAATGAATGTCATGTTGAACGAGACGTATGTCCAGGATATTATTGGAGATGAAGGGTTACGGAGAAAAGGCCGAATGAGCCGTTTGCAAAAAAACCTCTTCTTGCTGAAGTCTATTTTAGTAGCAAGGTTCATACTCGGGGTCTTTCCTTGCATCGATCGGTGTCTCTTATCATTTCACTGATCAGGCCCGCCCCCTTTCTTTGCATACCACATCCTCGCAGATATCCTCTCATCCCCTACGGCTTCACGTCGTCGACCGCCGCACCAGCCTCCTCCTCGAGGAGTGCGTCCAAATAATCCCTCGATAGCTTCCCCCCAAAGAAGCTCTTCGTCATGAATCCTGGATACGATGCCCTCAACGGACCGTCGTCCGGGTTGAACATCGCCGCCACCGTCATGTGGCGTACGCTCGGCATGATATTCTCCGGAACCTTCAACAGCTCGTCGATATTGCCTGAATCCGGACACAACCACGCCCTCAAGGCGTCCTTACCGGCCAGAACCTCCTTGATCCATACTCCGGGTTTGCCGATCCTCTCCGCGGAGAAGGATCCGTCGTCCATGACCGAACCGGGCAGTCCCGACCCCTCGTGGGGACGGAGTACACGATATGTCGACCGATCGATCATGAACGCCGCGTTGTGATCTATGCATATCCCCACCTGATGTGTGTGTGTGTGTGTGTGTGTGTGTTTTTTTTTTTTTTTTTCGTCATCAATCGTTCGATTTGTGCAACAACATCGTGCGGAAGGATCGTGGACGATGGAAGGAGAGATAATTGACAGCGTGGTTGAGTGGAAGGGAATATAGAACGAGAAAAACGAATGATCCGGAGACAATAATACGCCGAAAAAACCCCACCTCCGTTGGATGACGTAGCATCATATCGTCGAAGTCCGTGGCCCTCAGTATGCCATTGCTCTGGACGCGATCGTGATGGGGACAGCACAATCCTGGGACGAATCCCAGTCCGTCGACTCGTATGTAATCCCATTCCTTCGCATCGTCGTCGTCCTCCTCCTCCTTCCTGTTCCCCCCGACGCCCGCGTCGTCGGCGTCGTCGATGTCCGTCTCGGAGGTAGAGCCGTGGGAGGAGGATGGACCGAGCTTGGCCTCCTTGTAGGAATCGGGATCCATGCTGTCCGAGTGTCCGCCGGAAAACCAGCTATTTTTTGGTATCATTATCGAATTCCATATGACGATATATGAAGAGAGTGGGCGTGCATTAGAGAGCGTGGGAAAGGACAAAACGAACGAACGAAAGGCTCGGTCATTCACGAAACATGCGCGGACCTTTTCTAGAAGCGTGGACTCGAAAAACAAACAAGGAGGGGGAATAGTCAAGAGGGAGCGTGTGTCGCGTCATATGTATTCATAAACTCACCAGATGGCACCAGCGCTGCCGCCGGCCATGACGACCCTCCTTGGTCCCAAACAAGCCTCGCGTATCATGACGTCCAGGCCCAAATGCCTCCACCGTCTCATCGCAAAGTGCGTATTCCCCCCGCTCACCAATATCACGTCGGCATCGTCCATCATCTGCGACATGATGCTAGTTTCCGGTGCGTTCGACACCACGTCGAGGGATAGGACGTTGCATCCCAATTCGACGTAATGGGACGTCTGCGAATGTCGCTTCTCGGGCATGTCGTAACTCGGCGTGCCGAGGTAGACCAATGTGATTTCGCTCGGGTCCGATTTGCCCGTGAGTCGCAACACGTGATTCGCCATGTCGGGACGATTGAGGAGCGTGCCGCATCCGGCGAATATGCCACGGAGGTTCGCGGGGGGTTGTTTCGTCTTCTTAAGGAGTCCTCGTCGGGGCATGATGGGTATTATGATCAATGAAATTATGAGTGACGATATGTGTGGGTTCCCCTCGTTTGGTGTTTCGTCGTTCTCTCTCTCTCTCTCTCTCTCTCTCTCTCCGAAAAAAAAAATTGCCTTCTCATCGAAGAATCGCTTTGCGTCTTGCCGTGCCCTCCCAATCCCGCCAAATAAAAATCAAAAATCCGACTTCGCATCTTACCGTCGTCAGCCTGGGTACCCGGTGCAGAAAACATTAGAAGGAAAACACCATGGAGAATTGTTGAACACCCTAGAACATGCCTTTATCTCTCTCTCTTCAGTACGTACATCTTAATGATTTAAAGGTGTCGGTGTCGGTGTCGGTGTCGGTGTCGGTGTCGGTGTCGGTGTCGGTGTCG
>JALLBA010001274.1:0-13819 GCA_036939675.1 Cyclostephanos invisitatus
ACAGATCTAAAGTCCCCGTTTTGTCTATCACGCATAATCAAGCGTCATCGACAAAATCCTGGCTTTTCCACAAATGTTGTTTGTGCGGTGTGACAAGGCTTCAAGGACTGAGGCATGGTTCATTGTATTCATCCGTCCTCTCCGCCTCACCGTGTTCACTTCCCCATTTACGTTTACTAACTTGATCACTTGTCGAAACTTGCTACTCTTATGAAAATTACTAGCCCGTGATCGGTTGTGCCGACCGTGAGAAGTATCACCCCCGGATCCATTCGTGCGTCTCGAAATCGGATTGTTGCCCCTTCCACTGGACGCTGCGCGCTGTGCCCCCCCCGTGGATATGGGGGGGTAGCTGGCGCCAACTATCCGCTGTCGGTTGCGCTCATTTCCTCGTCATCATCCTTGTCTGAGGCGTTGGAGCGCGACCCTTCGTTGCCCGAGCCATCATCATCTCCCTTGCCGGAAGATGAGCTCGTGTGGGATGCGGAGTCCCGTGAATTGTTGCTGTCGTCGTCTTTTGAAAGGTCGATGGCATCATTTGTAGTTTGGTTGATCGTGGGCTTTTTGAGAATCGATGCGGGCTGCTGGTGCCTGTCGTGAATGGTTTTGATGGACTCCGTGCTGCCGAGATTGAATTGCTCGTCGATGGGGAGTGCGATGATGGGTTTGGGGCCTTTCTTTAACAGGCCAAATTCGTCTTTGAACCACGCTGCCGTCTCAAGTGGTTTGACCGCCTTTTCCCTTCGTTCTTCCTCGGGTGTTGTGAGGATGCGTGGGCTGGCGTGCCATTTGCATTGAGAGATCTGTGCAACGAGGGAAATTTCACACGAATCCTTGATTAGTTTTTTGATAATTTCCTCCGTAAAGTTAATTTCGAGCATCATGTGGTACAAAAAAGCCGGGAGGTTCTTGTTCATCATTCCAATCATTCTCTTGGCTTCTTCAGTTTGAGGGATGACGACATATGTGGGCTTACAGATGTCCTCTTGGTGCGCTTTGGCAATCATGGGGTGTCTGTCTTCCATTTTAAGATAGTTCATTAACACAGTCCTGAGTGTCATGATTCCTACTTTGGCTTGAGTGTCCGGGTGCAGAATTATTAGGGGCTCGTCTAGACTAATGACTCTGGGTATCTCCTTGACGACCAAGGATAGTTGATAGTTGGTGTGCACTTGTGCGACATCGACCTGTCGTTTGGCTTCTCGAGGAGTCGATGAGAAATCCGTGACCTCGCTGAGGTGTGCGTGGACTCCCCACATTTCTTCAACGCATGCATAGGTTTTGGCACATTGAATTAGTGCCTTCATTTTTGCTGCGTGCCTGGAGTCAACTTCGAGATGCCAGCTTTTTCGCGCTTGATGTGCATGGTGACTAAGTCTGTTGAAAACAGTGACTTCTTGACCACGTAAGAGAGCGTTTTGCACTCGTAGATTCATTGGGGGAAGTGACTCGCCACATTCGATTCCGTCATCGAAAGAGAAATCGTAGGTGGTGACGTCTGAAAAATTGTTTTTTTCATGCTATCCTCCTTGACCCTCTTTTGAGTTTCCAACAAGATTTTGGTTTGTTCAGCCAGTATAACTTTCTTGGGAATGGCCGTCGACATTTTAAAGAAAGTCACTACCATCTCGCTGCTGATAGATTGGAGTTCCTTGACTTGGAGTCGCGTTCCATTAAGGCAAGACCATTCATGTGTGAGCCAATCAATGAGTTCCGACAGTTCCACTTCAGTAGAGATCACCATCGAAAAATATACGACCGGGTCAGGGAACTCCTCCTTTTGAGATTTTCTACTCCTGCGATCGGATGTATGGTTATTCCAGATTTTCTTTTTGTTGAACGCGTTCCCGTTTCCTGAAATCTTAACGTGGGTGCCGAGCTTCATCATGTTTGATGAAATTTCACTTTTGTTGCTGATGTTCTTCTCTTTTGATGATGGGTTGATGGGGTTGATAACGAACTTAGGATCTACCATCTGGGCATTTGTGAGAAAAGCCATCAATGCCTGCGTAAACTCATCGAATACTTTATCGCTCTTTTAAGCGATGGCCAGTTCAAGGATGATGCTTGAGTGTGGGTACACTACTTCATCGAGAAAGGAAGCTGATTTGGTAGTGTTTTCACTCAATTTAGGGTCTGGGAGAGGGATTCGGGGCCGAGATGTGGTACGCTTCTTGTCTTTGCTTCTCTTTTTGACGGGGGAAAATTTGGATGTGTCTACATTGATATCCTTGTTTCCGTCGGCCTCGATATCCATGATCGCCCCGATATCGTCGTCGTTGCCATTCATCACATTGTGCAAATTCATTGGGGTAATCGTCGCCGCTTTATTGCTTATATCGTTGGCGGTTTTGCGTGCTCTTTCATTCTTTTCTCGCTCCTCCTCTTCAGCTGCTTTCTTTCTTCTCGCTTTGTTATTGATCTCAGCATTCTTCATACGCAGCTCTTCGATCTGCATTAGACCCTTATTGCCTGGGCGAGATCAGGTCCTCAACATTTGTTGTCTCGAAGCGTCTGATGTTGATATTGATATCGATGTAGGCATTAATAATGATGCTTTGGAAAAGTTCATCGACTTAATCGCTGTCCGAATATTTGCCGTCGTGGACAGCGATTTTGAATCCTTGTTCTGGTCCAAGCGTTTTTTCCTTTTTGTCGAAAAAGTAATCTTCCTCACCAAAGAGGACGCAGGTGCAGTTAATCTGTTCGTTGCAGCGTTTGATGTAGAGTCGAATACTGCGGCGTCGTTCACCTTAATTTTTGCTGCTCGACCTCGTGAAGATGTTCGAGAACTCGCTTTCGGAGGAGAGTTCCTCTTTTCTTCTTTGCGAGTCGACGTTTAGCACGGTTGGATTGGGACGCTGATTGACTTGTGGATGCTGGGTTGGACAGGGAGTTGTTTTGATCGGGGGTGGGGGCGGAAGTTCGAGCTGGTTGCAATGACATATTATGGCCAAGAGCAGGACGAGTGTAATTACTGAGAGTGTGTGTGGGGGAAGGTTGAGGTGAAACATCTTTTGTTAGGGTTGTGTAATTTTTTGGTCTGTGGGAGAATTGTGTTGTCTTGTGGTGTTGGAGTGATGAATTTGGTTTTGTTTTATTGTTTGCTGATCGCTAATTTCAGTGCTTGTAGTGCCTGACAATGGTGATGCCGGAAATGATGGTTGTGGATGATATATTTAACAGCGGAACGACAAATCGGCTGAGAAAAATTACAATAAATTCTTTAATGGTGTTCCTGAACGGTGTGTGTCGATTTTGTGGATGGAGAGGTGATGGCTGTGGTGGACCAACACCAGCGTGTGCTATCTCCATATTATTTAGCTTAGAGGTTGACTGATCTGAACGAAAAGTTCCTCCTGCGTCTCCAACTACGATGTCTGTTATCACCCTGATGGGAAAAGGGGTTGATGGCAGACTCACGACCTAGCCAAGCCACGTCCGCATTCGAATGACGAGTGCGCAACTGCGCCGACCCGTCGTCGCCGTCGCCGATGACCCGTCGTTCGCTTCGGAAAATCACCATCGCACCACGCCCGCGACGCGTCGCGCGATGGGGTCGTCGTCATCGTCATTCTCCGTACGCGGCATCGGCATCGGCCTCGTCGCGGGATTGATTCTGGGATACGCTCTTGGATCCATCGCGACGTTGTCCTACGTCATCATCGGCGGGGGTGGTGATGGTGACGATGGCGACGCGACGACGCGACGAGGGTCGAGCGGTCCCCCCCCACCGACGAAACAGTCGTCGTCGTCGTCGTCGTCCTCGTCGTCATCGTCGTGCGCGTGGCACCCGAGCCCGGACGGATGCTCGTATACGTCGGACTACCCAAAAGTTTGGTCCGATGCGCGATGGCGTCACAGGTACCTGTACGACAGTCACGCGGAATGCTGCAGGTCGGCTCAGAACAAAAGGGAGGAGGATTGCGGCATGGTCGTGACGTGCCACGACGGCGACGGCGGAGGCGGAGGCAGCGGCAAGGTTCGTCGTATCGAGTCATCGATCGGTAACATCGCGTCGTCGGTATCATCGAAGGCGACGGCGAATTCGTTCGTCGAGGGGATCGTGCCGGAATCGTTGAGATATAGATACGCGATGGAGAATCTAGCGTTTCCCATCACGGAATCGATGATGCGACGATCGCGTCCGATAATCGGGAACAATCAACGATTGCACGAGTACTTGACGAAACTGCATTCCGGCAAGTGCACGACGATCCTATTCATGGGTGGATCGGTGACACGTGGACACGGCGCGGGCGGTCCCGAGGGGTCATATCCCAAGTTCTTCGTGGAGTGGTTGAATGCTAGGTATCCGTGCGTCGCTGAGGGGGAGGACGATGTGGGCGACGTCGCCGCAGTCGTCGACGACGGGAATGACGATAAACGACGGGGCACGCACGAGGCGAAGCGAACGACGGCGCAAAACTCGCAGACGTGCTTCGCGCTGTGGAATTCGATACGTGACGCTAGCGACTCGATCGATTTGGTCTTGATGGAATTCAACGTCAACGATCAATTGTGAGTGTGTGCGGAGGAGGCGATGGTGTATTGTTGTTTCGTCTCGGTGAGTTATTGCTCACTTTCTCCCTCCTCTACCCCCTCATATGCTCTCAACGGCGTTACATTGTCACGATGTGATGCCGAAAATAGCATCCCCGACCTACCACATGCATTGGAAGATAAAGGCCCCGTTGGCGAAATGAAAGGTAAGATTGTTGCACAAACCAATTTAGCAGTCTACGGCAATTGATCGAGCTATCGTCCGACCCCATTTTATAAATTCAATCCGATAAAATTCCTACATGATCTCCTCTCAAAAGCTTGATCCCTTTGGTTCTACAACATTTTCGTTCCCATAGAATACAAGAGTGGATGGTACACGGAAGGTATGTTGACAATTCTTAAGTCATCATCTTTGGCCCACGAATGCACCTGCTTCACTGATTTCAATACCGTCGCGCTTCTCTGCAGCCTTATTGCGTCGGCTCCTCCTCCTGAGGAAGCCCGATCCCGTGGCCATAATCACATTCAACGCCGACTACGCCGCCGTACCCTGGGAACAGCAGGGGTCCGCTGAGATGAGGAAGACGCTTTCACGGGACTCGCCGGAGCCGACAAAGCTTTGGCTGAGTGCACTGTATGAAATACCCGCGATTAGCGCGTCGATCTGGATGCTCCCTCTCGCTTCCAAGGGAGGGTCCGCTCGTATGTTCTCGTCGACGGAGAAATATTCCACGTCGGCATGGCACACGGATAGCTGCTGCCATCCTCCCGTTGGCGGCCATCTGATACTGAGCCTGATCCTTGCGTACAACGTGGTGGAGGAGGAGAAGGTGATGGCGAATAGGATGCATGTCACCGATGTTGAACGAGACATGACGGCGGACGAGGGCCTGTTGCGAGATCCGCTTTACTTATCTCCCGAGGAAGATAGCATGTACGTGCAAATTGGGGATACGGAGAGCGCTGAGCGAAGCGCATTCGACTTTGAGGATCCGAGTGGGGAAAAGCAGTGGAGGGATAAGGTAATGGCGAACGAAGGATGGGAATGGTACGCCGACAACAAAGACAAGGACAAGTATGGGTTGATAGCTAAGGGCATTGGGGGTGGTCAACACATCGCCTTTTCGTTGACCGGAGGGAAGTACGGCATCATAGAGGTGAGACGATTTGTTTGAACGCCGTAAGGGAAAAAAAGGCTTCGCTGACATCAAAAACTCTTAATCAGGTGTCATACGTAATATCATACGAAAACTTTGGTATCGCCCTTGCCTGGATAGATAACGACCGGGATAACGCCAAGGGCGATGTATGCAATCAAACGATCGTCGAGGCTCTGCCAATCGCGAAAGGAGAGCTTGAGAGCGAGAGATTGATAGCCATGTGGGACGAACGCGTATCTGTCCCGACTGTTCAAATCCTTCGGCACAAATTGAATCAAGGACAGTCCGCGAATCTGCATTTTTGTCACACTCCTCACTTCGAATGGAACAGGAAAGGCAGCGAGAATAAATTCAAACTCCTTGGCGTTAGAGTTTACTGATCGGCGAGGAAGTTCTCACAAATGTTTACGACGGGTGACGACTCATTATCGACATGAGTTAAGTCAATAACATTAAAGAAAGTGCATAATGCAACACAACACCAAACTTGAGGCTATCCTTCACACGAAAGTATTTCATTTCGGCTACTTCTGTCTGATTAAACCATCCAGAAATGAGCTGGTGTTACGTTCTGCAATTATCTTTGGTTATGTAATTCATTGTCTCATGTGGGGAGAATCGGCAGTATTGTGTAATTTTGGTGGATTTGCGGCAGCCGTCCTGTACCATAGAAATCGGGACGAGATGCTGCTTTTGCTTCTTAACGCTGGTGATTAATTTCTGTCATAATATTATAATCATACAATTACACTGCTCACTAAAACCTGAAGTCTGTTTCAATCTCTTGAGTGCGTTGCTTGTCTTCACTCGCCATATGCAATATCTCTCTAGAGCGAGGGATATCCCTTCGGAAGCTGTGAGTGGTCGATCAAGTTAAGAATTACCCGTGATCCTTGGAGCCTACTTTTGTCGTGGTGCCACGATGCCTGATATCGTTTCTTCTATGTAATATCGTAAGGAACACATATATTTGACGGCCAAATTTTCAATTATTCTAGTTTCAATATGTACGGTGGGTGTGGGTCGGAATAGGCTCCACATATATACATGGAATAAAAGACATCAAGGTGCCAATGTAAGGTCGAGGATATTTCGTACGTCGTAAGACAATCTGTTTCGTCTCGGTATTTCTTGTGTTTCTATCATACTGCCTGAGCTTGAAGATGAGCTATCATCATCGTCGTCAGCGGACACTCGCTCCTGAATTCTTTTTGATAGCATTTCCCAGTCTGACATGCTAATGCACGCAGACAATACCATTGCCGTGACAGTGTAACCTGTGACGACTGCGAATGCCAAGCCCTGGAGATCGATCCTCATCCAAATTGTTACTACTGCCCCGATAGGGATTGTCACCGCAAATGAGCACGTCAAGGCAATCAACGTCGACAAATGGTATCGCCCCTGTCCACCAATGATTGACCAACATACCATTCCCATGGACATGGTGATATTACCCAAGGCAACTAAAGGGAACAATTCAGCCAACATGTTTTGAATGGTTACGTCAAGCGTCAGCAAAGACGGCAGAACATCGGTCAAGCTAATGAAAACGATCGCCATCATAATCGAAAAGATTGCACCGAAGAACATCGATTTGAAGCCAGCTAACTTTGCCACAGATGGACGGCCTTTTCCGAGATGATAAGCAACTCGTATCTCGCTTGCATCGCACACAGCTTCTGTTGTTGATTCAAACACATCCCAGACGAAGCCCATAATTGCCCATGTGGCAACCTCTGCTGGTCCCAAGAATGCCGCAAAGATGATTAAGATTTCCCACTCGGCATACGCCAAAAGACTCCCAAATGCGAGGGGCAGTGCAACTCTGGAAACATCCTTCATCACTGATTTATCTGTCCATGCGCAAGAGCCGAATAATCCTTTCTCAAATTCACTAAACCATTCCATTTTGAGTGGGATTAGAATAAGAAGGGAAAAGACCATGGTAGCATTGATCAAAAGGACAAGACCCAAGACAACCAAGCTCGCTTCAAACTGGTATGCAGCTAACGCAACAAACCCTGCTTTGGTTATTGCTTCCACGATGTAAATGATGTTTGCAAACTTATCGCGTTCAATCCCTGCCAAAAAATTTAGTATGCAATTGTTCACTCCGGACATAACGTTGATCAGCACACGCACCCAAACAAAATCCTGCCCCATCATCGCAACCGAATCATCAAATCCATACAAATATAGGACTTTGCTCATGGTAGCGACCCAGATAAACGCCATAGGAATTTCGCATAGAACGTAGCTGATGCACGCAGTCTGTGCATATTTCCCCGCCAATTCGTTATTCTTAGCTCCATAAGCCATGCTTACCAATGAAGTGACGGCTTCATGCCACCCCCCCATGAAGCTGAAAGTGATTCCAACCAGGCCAAATGTCATGGCATATGCAACCATGGCATTAGTTCCCAAAGTGTGTGAAATGATGGCTACAATAGCTAATTCCGAAGCTGTATTTGCAATGGCAGAAAAGGTGAAAGGGACAGCGAGGCGGAGTATTCGTTTTGTTTCGTGGTCCCATCTGACTATTGTCCAGAGGTAGTAACGCGACTCGTTTAGAAGACCCATGGAGTTTTTCACTTGCGTCGAAGGGATGGCAGATTGCACAGAGGGGTCGTTAAGAGGCCTGACCGCCTTCTCCGATCCATCATTAAGATGAGAGAGTTTCCCCACACCCCTCCCTTGATTGTCATGCTCGACATTCCTTCGAGCCCTCATTTGATGTAAATACAAAGACGCTTGCGCCTTTTCCGCCGTCTCTCGTGAAACGTCGGGGCGATAACGACATACACGACGACCAATTGTTCCCTTTCTTATGTCACGCTTCGACGATTCCAGACGAACGACGTCTGGTAAACATCGCCCATCTGAACAGATCGTTTTGGGGCATCGTTGCAAACTAGAAGGAGGTTCGGGCGCGTCAGTTTGCGATGCGGACGCCACTAAATTACCATCTTGTTCAGCGAGGCTTCCATCGAAGTAATCCCCGCTGCTGCCGGATTTATCGCGTCCTTCGTACATCCTTCTGATGAACTTGCCAAGCTTGGCAACCAAAGGAACGCACATGATCGAACAAAGAGAGATGATCACAGCAATTATGAAGAGAGTGTATCCGGGATCAATCGTGTTGGGGACATAATTATCGTAGGAGACTTCATCGTCCTCGTTCTGGAATAATTGACGACTGGCCACCTCGTCATCAGCATCATAGTCCGTCCAGGTTATCAAAGGCATCGTAACTTTTAATGAGAAGGATTCAGACTTCTTTCATCTTGGCGGTGTTTGTTTGTATCAGAGAGTCGTCGATGCCTGCAGCGATACGTTTTCTTTTTTGGTCACGATGGCAGGATTCTGGTTGCATCGGGAGAGGCTATGTTTTGGAAGTAGGTGACACGGGTGGCTGGAAGTCAAAATTCTTTCCTCTCTCTCATTTCTTTCTCGTTTTACCCCAGATGCCATCCCATTAGTAGAAACCTTCTTCTCCTTTCTTCTCCTCCTGGTCGCTGGGCTTGGGTAAAAAAGAATAAAAAAGAATATTAAGAGGACATAGGTATTTGGGTGGATGTCAAAATTGGTTCAAAATTTAGACCCTCAAAATTTAGAATTTAATTAGACCGAATTTAGACTATCCCCCGCCCATCCACTTGGGCTTTTGGGGGGGGGGAGCAAAACTATTTCCCCCCTGAAACCGAATCCTACAGAAAAAAACGTAGGAACCAGTATGAAAGATCGACTTGATAATGCATTTTCTAACAACGACGTGCTCTGCTTTGCCAGCTAAATTTTACCACAACATCTTGATACCATTCAAGGCTGCCATCGATTTTAGCTGGCACTTTCTCACATATTGAACTAATGGCTGCATGCAACATTTCTTAGTAATGCCTAACAAAACCCAGAAGTTGAAATCCAAGTTGATAGTTACGTACACATCACTATGAACACTGGCGAAAAATATCCACTGAGGAACTAGTAATACTTGTTGAGTTCCTACGTGGGATCGTATGGCAAGATGAGTTGGCCTACAGTTTTGGGAGTTGGTGCATCCATTATTATTCGTCTAAATATTTAAGCCTCCACGTAGGGTGGATTCAGTATGCTTTCCAACCTGTCGGAGGAAAATGTCCAACACCACATACCACCACACCATGGCCTCCGTCCTCGGAAACGGCCCCCTAGCACCGCATTTGAGGTAAAAAATTCAACCACGTCACATCAGATTGATTGGGTATGATGCCCTGATCAAGCGAATAGCAATGAGCTGGTATAGCCCTAAAAATGCTCCGGTGGTGTGGCGATGATGGCAACGATTTTCGCCTCACCATCTGTCCTGAGCGTTTCGATTGACACTTCATGGCGAAGGAGATAAATATTTCAGTACTCCCTCTGTCTGGTAATTATGTGGACTTTTACCTTAAAAAATTTTGATTAAGGGCTGTGTTGATTTTGAGAGGATGGTCAAAGTATGTAATAATAGCTAAATTTTACGCTGATTCTGATGGTTTCATCCATTGATTCTAAGAAACGAGTTATTGCACTGCAATTTAATTCCTCCTATCCCATGTAGGATAGATGTACTGTACCTTACCATAGGCCAGGTGTCAAAACTATTTGGTGGGAAGCTAAAAAGTCTCAAACGAACGAAATTCTTCAAAAAATTCGTGCGGCCACCCAACTATGACAGGAAAATCTCTCAGATGGTGCATTTGAAAGAAAAACTAAAACCTCATCGACCATGCCACTTGTTGGAAAACAGGACGACATCCATGTCACAGTTGCTCTTTGTCTGGGAAAGTACATCAATCCTGAGACAAAGAAACTCCATCGGAAGGCATATCCTATGATTGCTGAGGAATTGGTTCAGTTTGGGGTGTCGGCGAAAAATGTTGGCACTGTGTGGAGAAAACACAGGTTGGATATTCTTGACACTGCGAACCAGGACATCATTGCAAATCTAAAGAACAAACTGGGTGCAGGGCCTCCTCGAACAGTTCCAGTTGAGGAACTCCACAGGAGGGAGAAATTGGCTCCTTTCCGGTATCGCAAGGACTTGTTCACTCTCTCAAATTACACCAGAATCCCTAAGTCTACACTCCACGATGCTGTGAAGGGGGGGCTCCTGAAGGTGTCCAAGAGTAGTATCAAGCCCCATCTCACAGAAAACAATAAGGTGACCCGTTTAGCATACTGTTGGGCATTTGTGGAGGAAGATGGGTCTTTCTCAGATATGCTTGATGGGGCCGACATTGATGAAAAGTGGTTTTACTTAAGCCAACATACGGCACAATACATCATCGTACCTGGGGAGCAGGCACCTCATTGGACTTCTAAGCATAAGTCCCATATTGAAAAGGTGATGTGCCTCACTGCGGTAGCAAGGCCCAGAAGGAATCCTGATACGGGAGTATGGTGGGACGGTAAGATTGGTACGTGGTTCTACATTGAGCAAGTTGCTGAGCAACGAAACTCAAAAAATCGCACAAAGGGCACATTGGAATGGAAGTCATTCAAAGTTAGGCGAAAGACCTCCATGGAAATGTATGTTACTAAATTACTCCCTACGATTGGGGAGAAGTGGCCAGCTTGGACCGAAATGAAAGTGCGTATATAACAGGACAACGCGATGGCTCACCCAAAAACAAAAAAAGCTGGGTCATTGCATCCACACCACACTTGCTCAGATTAATGCCACCGGGTGGGACATGGCATTCAATGTACACCGAATTCAGCCACCAAACAGTCCTGATTGCAATGCACTTGATCTTGCTTTCTTCCTTGCGATCCAATTGATTCAGTACAGGAAGAACTCATCGAACTTGGAAGATCTTATGGCCCATGTGTCCAAAGCTTTCAACGAGCTTCCTCTTGATGTCTGCCGAAGGGTTTGGACAATGGCACAAATGGTGATGAATGTAATCATCATCGCAAACGGCGACAACACTTACCTTACAAGCTCCCACACGCATCAAAGGAGAAGGCAGAGAGGTTTCTCGGACAGGACATTCTGTTGAGATTGCCATGTCGGGCTATTGTCAATGGAGGGTCACTGGATTATGACACAATTGAGTACAGCCAGAGTAAGTTGATTGTTGTGTTTGCGTTGCCCTTTTCATTGCTTCCATTGTCGGCATCATTGTTTTCGTCATCATCATCGTCATTGTTGTCATTGTTGTGCATTGGCAGAACAGATCACCACAATCCAACTTGTTGCTCTTCATCGTCATTGCCATTCTTGTCCATCTTGTTGCTCATTGCAATTGTTGTATCATCCAGTGCATTCTCACCATTTGATTGTTGTTTATATATGAGCAGCTTCTGCAGCTGGACCATCAGCTGGACACCGCAGTGGGCATCGTTAGCATTGATCAAGAGGCACCCTTCGATCTGCTTCTTGTGGAAAGTTTGGTTCACTACAATCTCCTTTTTGTGGAAAGTTTTGTTCAGGACGATGCCGTGAATCAATTTGACATGGCACCAGCATTAGGGATTGCAGATGCGGGCATAGGGACGGATGATGAAACATACAGCAAACCCCCCTTATCACCAATCCGGCAGCTTGGGAACCGTATTACCTTCCTCGATGGATTGTTTAATGATCTCAAGCATATGGTCATCTGGGGAGATGAGGATAATGACAACCATGACAAGGATGAGGAGCAACAATTTCCCCCTAAGATGGACCCCGACAAAGAAAGGTCCATCACCCTCCTATTTGGTAGGCTCCACCCCCAGAATGGTGGAGGATTAGAGCAACGTAGTGGGGCGGGTGTATTACTTCTTGTTCATTGTTGATGTATCATACGTAAAAAAGGGGAAAAGAGTGAGAGAAGACCAAAGGAATGATCTTGGTGCGTGCGTATGCGTGCACGGCCGGCCAGCAATTTTGGATGCATATTTTCTCACTTAAGAATTCGGCAGGTCATGATTCCACTAACTTTGCCTTGGTGGTCCTTGGAGGGCTCTCATGACTGCTCTTCTTGTGATGGCCATACTCCTACTGTAGATCTCATAGGAACTCCTCAGTAGAAAGAGGGTTTGAATTCGATGTCTTAGGCGGCTTAGCGGAAGGATAATAAAATAAAGTAGTAAGTATGACAATTTAAAAATTATGAGCTATTTTAAGTGATATAAATGAGGTCTCAACCGTGAATGAGGAGCATGTGCTCCCATAGGATTCTACGTGCTCCCATATGTGTAAGTATATGACCAAGGGGTATCAATGCGATCAAGATGATACCTGACTGAAAGATCAAAATCATGTATGAGAGTCTACACATGTGATTTGGAGAAGAATTGAATTCACCCTCAATTCCAATTCGTATGAACTCATGTGTTTGCACTGATTCCTAGAATAGTTGATGGGACTGATCATTCCACATAGGAAAGTCAGCCATAAGTAATGGGTGTCATTATCCATCACCTTTGGATCCTGTGGCTCGCAAGCCTTGAAGATCCGGGCAATTGTCCATCACCTACATACATCAGCGATAAATCTATTTAGCAAATTGCGATATTTCATGAGATAGTTTCCCACCACTGTGACATGGCCTATGACACTCGCCCCCATGAATGAAGCTATTAGACGTGAATTCTAGCAGGAAAAAATCTATATTAGGAAAAAAATTTGCTGCCAAGAATTTGGGAGGTCATTTGGATGTATGGATAAGTAATTTTAGCAACAAGCGTAAGTTTGGTGAGAGTGGGAGATAGTATCTTTATATTTAGTTTAGATTAGGTTTCTATCAGTCCAAGACTAGGGGATGTCGAACAACATATCCCTTCCAAATATTGCCGCGCCTGGAGAGGCCTTAAGTACCATATGGTAGGTAGAGCTGTCGCAACTATCATGGCTAATTTCCTATTATCTATAATAGTTGGCACGTGGTAGCTATAATAGCCGTTATAGATAATAGTTGCGAACCTATTTTTCCCATTTTTTATCTAAAATACCTATTACGTATTATAGATATTAGGTAGCTATTTCTACCTATTATCTATAATAGGTAGACCACACACCTGTTATAGATAATAGGTACCTAATATCTAAAACGGAAAACCGAACCTATTTTAGATATTAGGTACCTATTATAGATATTAGGTAGCTATTTCTACCTATTATCTATAATAGGTAGACCACA
>JALLBA010001275.1:0-10565 GCA_036939675.1 Cyclostephanos invisitatus
AGGCACTGGGGAAGCGGGTAAGTGCGGTATTTGGGGGTGCGAGGGCGAGGAAGGGGGGAATGGATGGGGGAGGAATGGGAAAGACATATGATGGGGAGTTCAGATTGAGGGCGGCGGAGGATTGCGTCGTTGTTTTGCTCGCTCCTTCTACCTTTTCAATTACTAAAATAAATAATGTAACTTAAGTATGTAACTCAGGGCTTTTCGTTCACACTAGTTTTACCTCACGTGGGAATAGTAGAACACACTTCTTTCTCCCTCATCGAGAAAGAAGGTTTATCTATTTTTTGCATCCGACCTCTCGAGAGGAACCCCTCGAAATCCCAATTTACCATGGTCGTCTCGGCCCTATTGGAGCAGCTCATTCCCTCCGAGAGGGGGTTGGCCAGGGACGAATATGTCGCCCGCGCAACGGTGGCGATCAAGGACGACGACGACGGGATCTGGCGGTATCAAATCATGTCGTCGGGCGACGATCCCCCCCCCCGGAGGAACCCCTCCGACAAAAAGTGCTCCGCATCGCTCGCCGACCCGCCGCCAACGACGGCGACGCCGGCGACGCGCAAGCGACGTAAGCGTTGCAAGGCGTCGAAGTGCCTGGCGTCGCTGGCCTCGGACTTCGACGTAGTCACCGACTGGGCGTTTTACTTCCACTGTCGCAGCGCCAATCTGGAATATCGGGCCAAGTACCTTGAGGATCCAAACTCAGACGGTCCGCCCTACCTGATCCCACCAGCATTGACGTATACGATACTAATCGTATGCCTGTTGGGGACGGCGCTTTGGCTGACCCTCGCGACGGACGGTAGGATCGCGGCGCCTCTGTTACGGACCATGGGGTACGATAAGATCAGCATGGGATATCTCCTATTCTTTTCGGTTATTATCGAGGATATACCGCAGGTCGTACTGACCTTCCTCGTGGAGGATTACTTCGAGGAGGAGGGCACGTTCAACAATTACGCGCTGGTCAACGTCGTTGCGAGTTTGTACGATACGCTGATTAAGCTGGCGGAGGCCTTCGACGAGCGCACCGACGTGGTCGAGACGGGGATGTACTGCAAGGAAAGCCTTTGGGCGCACAGGGATAAAATCACATGTGTCGTGCCGATTCCTATCCCGGACGACGATCGCGATGACGACGACGACATGCACACAACGACATCCTTGAGTTCATCCCCGGCGCTGAATGCGATCGCGGCGGTCGCGAGGATGAGTCCTCCCGGAGGTAGTAGTCGAATGCACGTGGAAAAGCCATGCCTAATTTCACGGCGTAAGACTCTCCTTGAGGAGGCAAGGGAAATCATTTCCGACACCAAACTACCACGTCTGCGCTTCCTTTCAGCGTCCGAGGACAAGACCGTCAGGCTTTGGGATACGAATGCCTATCGAATCGGTCACATACGCAAGAATTGCGTGACAGCGTTTCGAGGTCACTCGGCGAGCGTCACGTGCATGGCGATCGTGGAGCTATCGAAGGAAAAGCAACGACTATTTTCCTCCTCGAACGGTGGCAACGACGGATTCCGAGACAAGAATCATCCAGATGCAGGCAGAGAGTACGAAGGCACGATATTTCTCACGGGTAGTTCCGATGGATCGGCAAAGCTTTGGAATTCACGGACCGGTTGTTGTCTTCGAACGTACGTGACATTCATTCCGAAAGACTCTACTGACTCGATTATGATCACATCCATCGCACATTTGGACACAGCTTCTGGATCCTCGACATCGGCATCAACGTCGCCCGCCCCCGCTGAGCTTTTTGTGTGTGGGTACAAGAATGGAAAAATGCGAATGTTGAATATGATCGATGGATCATGTCTCGCGATTTTCGATCAACACGTAGACAAGGTTTATTCTATCTGCGCCCTCAAAGCTGGCGGGTTCGCTTCCGCGGGACAGGATGGCACTATCAAAATATGGAAAACTCTCATCTCTAAACAGAAAATTGAAGTGGATTATTCGAGTACAAGCTTTGCAGATGAAATTCCATCGTTATCGATTTCATCGTCGTCGCTTGATAAAGGCATGGGGCTCAAGGCGCCGTCTTTGATCCAAGAAAGCGATCGAACAGTTGTTGGTCACGTAGGGGCTGTACTTACAGTGTCATCCATATCGCCGCAGGTTATACTGACTGGGGGCGCAGACCGTACAGCACGTTTATGGAATTTGGAAATGGAAGTTTGTTTGCGAGTCTTCGTTGGACACGTCGACGCTGTGACGACCGTGGCAGTAGTAGACAACGTTACCTTTTTGACGGGATCCAGGGACAACACAATCAAGGTCTGGGATGGTCTTTCGGCTAGCTGCATTCGAACGTACACCGGCCACAAGGCACCCGTGACATCGGTTACGACTGCATCACCTGGAACATTCATCAGTGCGTCAGAAGATCTCACCATCAAGTTGTGGGTTTTCACCGCTGTTTCGCCGCCCACGAATATTGACGGTGGCGGGACTCTGAATGATCTACTGGGTTTTGATGAAACTATACCTTGCATGACATGCGGTAAAAAAAGCGATGCAAGTGATGATTATAATCAATTAATGACCGTCTAATTTTACCACACTGGATTCTATTCATATGAAACTTTTTTCTTATTCAATAACGCTGCTAAAATATAGGTACGATGGGCCGACGACGATACGACAGCCATTGAGGTGTTGGGGTCGTCGGTAGAAGTCTTGAGCTTACTCTGGGGCCTCGTCCTCGCCTGACTGACAGTCTTCTCTTCCAATGCCGCATTTTTTGTGCGACCGTTCCTTCCCTCGGTATCCTCCTACGTATCTTACGTACGTCTCTTTCTTTTCAGCGTGATTATCTACAACGGCAAAATATAAATACTTATGGAAGCAACGCTGGTCGTCCAACACACCGCACGATGTTGTCCCCTGCTCCTCACGCCCGAGGGTCCTCAGTGCCGACCGCCTATCATGGGACCCCCCTTACGCGGCCGCGTGAGGTTGTCGCGAACAACGGCAACAGATTCACGGTGTGGCCGATGAGCTTGGACACACGCGAATGCAACGACATTGTGCATCATCGCATCAGCATTCCCCCCGCCGTACAGGTCATACTAGACAGTCCACCCTGTCAGCGCCTTGTCAACTTGAGGCAGTTGGGATCCGCTTACAATGCCTACCCCTGCGCGACGCACACGAGGAAGGAGCACAGTCTCGGCGTGATGGAGCTGGCCGGCAACCTCGGGGAGAGGATACAGAAGAAGCAGCCCGAGTTGAAGGTCACCGATAAGGACGTACTCTGCCTTCGCATGGCGGGGCTGTGTCATGATCTCGGTCACGGTCCGAAATCTCACGTATTCGAGACGTTCCTCAAGGCAGCGTTCAAGAATGAGAAGGAAAACCCCGAACAGTACAAGGATAGGAACGAGAGGTTCAAGGAAGAACACGGTGTAGACATGCCGCCTCTTCCGGAGAAATACGAGCACGAGAGGACATCCTTAATGATGATCGATGCCGCATTGGCCTCGGTGGGGTTGGAAATCGATTGGACGAGACCGGACGAACCGCTGAAGCAAATCGGGAATGGGACTGATCGGGAGAAGTTTGGCGTCGTGGGCCAGAAGAACGAATATGACCCATTCACGTCTAGGGATTGGATTTTCATTAAGGAGTGCGTGATGGGCTCGCCTTTAGATGAAAACGACGCGCCAACTCCTCAACGGACGTTTTTTGGTAGGCCGGGTAAGGAATTCCTTTACGACGTTGTCAGCAATAGGCACAATGGATTAGATGTCGATAAGATTGATTATTACGATAGAGACTCGCTCGCTGCATTCGGTTCTAAACAAGCAAACTTGCAAATTTTCTTGAGAGATGCGATGGTTGCACGGGGGAGATGCCCCAATCCAAGCAAATGCTTCAAGTGCAAGAGCAACCCCGCAGATCCGGGATTACACGCCATGATATGTTATCCAAAGAAGCATGTCTCATCGGCGATGGGATTTTTCGCACAGAGAATGAAAAATCACGAGGATATTGTGAGTCTTTGGAGTGTAATTTTTTTCTCGATACGTGTTTCTTCGCCTAAGATTTCGACGTTGTCTTCATTTTGTTGAACCGTCAGTATACGCACAAGAAAACAAAAGCTGCGGAATGTATGTACGTCGTGAATCTTTCCCTGTCTTTTCGGCTCTTTCTCTCATGATCTATTTTTTCATACAACAGTACAAATGGTCGACTTGCTCGTAGAGGCGGATAAGCATTACTGCATGCTCTTTCTGACTCAGGTTGATGACCGCTTTGCATTCCCAATGCCGTCGAGATTCGACGGTTTTGAATACCGTTTGCTGCCAATCAGCCGCTCTTGGAGTAAGTGGATGGCCTTGTTTGAAATATGCATACATAATTGTCATTGACCGTCATCTCCGATGCTTTGCTGTTCAGTGTATCCGCGACTGTTTCTCCGGATTGATGACACTATTTCCAGTATTATTGAAAATACAGCTTTGGAAAATCCGTCATCTCGACTTGACCACTTGAGGCAGCTCCTTAACGATCGGAGAAGGCATAAAGTTTACAAGAGAGTGGGCGAGGTGGAAAAAGGAACGATGGGCGGGGATGAGTTCTGGAAAATGTCTGAGGATGAGATGAAGGAGGAATTGCTGTATCAACACGAGAGATACTTCGGAGAACCAGCTCGATACAAAGGCAAGGATTCTGACCTAATGACGCTTCATCCAGAGGACTTCATTGTGGAGAAGAGAGAGCTTCATTATGGAAGCAAAGAAAAGAATCCAGTATCACAAATGAGGTTTCTTGAGAAGAATGATCAGATGAATATCAACAATCCTATTGACAAACTGCCCATTGCAAAGGAAGTGGAAAACTTTCCAATGAACACTCCTCGTGATTTCGTGCGTCGCACTGTGCGTGTCTTTTGTCGTTCTCATGAAAAGTTCGAGATGCTCTATCATGTATTTCAGGAATGGAATCTACTAAAAAATGACAAAATAGAAGCGGGGCCGAATTGCGACTTCGATGTCTTCCAATTTGCGGAAGTGGATGAGGATCAGATGGAGACGGAGCGAGACTCACAACCTATAACTCAGGATGAGCAATATTCCTGTCGGAAGCGGCAAAACTCGGACGATAGCGAAAGTTCCGTAACACTTGAATCGGCGAGAAAAAGGTTGGTTTTGTGATGAAATGAGCAAGTTGGGTTATCTCACGAACTAGCCTCTAGAGGATTGACTGAAGCACTTTGTGAATGATAAGAATTGCCCCCGGAGTATCGTACTTCTAGCTAACATTAATGTGAATTGGTTCAGCAATTGAAACACGGTGTACTATGGTATGTTCATCGGTTACAATCTTGATCTTAGAAGTTCAACAGAGACTTGACTGCAAGCTAATATTCTATTCACACAAAAGGACGCTGCTAGGTCGACTTGATCTAGGTGTACAACGAAATCATGACGCAAATTTCCCAGATATTCAATGTGTATATTGGATGGAATCTTCGAATTACACTTTAACCGCATCAAATCTTCCATGTGAAATTCCGGAGCCCAGTGACTATTCAAAAGCAACATACCATTGAGTGTATGCGGTAAGTAAACATTAGTAAACACAGTCATTCGGGTCACGCCCAAACTCACTCTTTTCCACAAAATAAAATAGAAATAGAAGTGATATTTCCTACCAGCCTGAGAACCACATCCTTTGAAGATGTTGATCAGTTTCAATAAGCGCGGACATGATTGAAAGCAACATAGTGAGAGACAAAGAACACATTGTCTTGATCTTACATTTGAAAACTCTGGCAACTCTGCGATGTATTCAAGTAACACAGCAAATTTTCATTAGATACTTTCCGCAAAAGATATTGTACTATCTAGAGGGACAATCTCACCGCGAAGTTCTTGCATTCCCAGTACCAAATGGTTTCTCATCATATTCGGATTCATGAAGATATCGATCGCTATTTCTCTTCCCCTTTTGCAATCCATGCCCGTCTGTTTGAGGTATGAATCAATCCAATTCCGAGGCAGTGCAGTCGTTAAAACTCTCGTCAATACCGTCATCATTGGTATTGTGTAGTTTTGGGCACGTGCAGCGGAAGAGAGGAGACGTTTCTTCATTGGAGGCGGGTCAAATCGTGTGAAAGGCATAAGATGAATTACATGCCTCGTTTTAGCCAGGATGTCACTCCTGCGAAGTAGGAGTGATTGAGAAAAGTATGCGCCGATAGAATGGGTAATGAAGATTAGATTTGGTTCGCATTCACATTCGTCTCTCCAGTCTCCAAGAATTTTATCAATCCATTGTATCTTGTGATGAACTATGGCGACAGAAATAACCCATAAAGATGAAAAAATCTTCTATTCTATCTTCGTTTATTGACGACAGAAGTGATGCATGATACACTCACGTTGGCCCTCCATTGTCCAGGGTACTCTCATATCTCTCCGGCCTTCCGTGTTCATCGCTTCGCTCAGTTCTTCGTCCGCTCTTTGCATATGGTCATCCCAAGTCCCTACAACATCGTCTCCTACCCCATGGCCCGCATAGCTCAATCCGCGAACGGCAAACCCCTTACCGAGTTGCTGGACTATTCGAGTCAAAAAACTTGTGTACCAGTGGATGACACCCGGATTTCCAGGAATAAATAGGACGAGCGTATGTGCGGGGTTCGAGAGATCAATGGATAGTGTGTCAGTGGGCCATCCGCAGATACAGATCCTTTCTTCGTGTACGGACCATTTCTCTTTGACGCAATCGCTGCGGTGGGACATCGGGCCACTTAGAATCGGCACGGAAGCGACGACGCACTACGTATTATGAGATGAGGGTTGGGGGGACAGGCAGGGTTTACTATTACAACGTATTCCTACGTACGAGGATTTGTCAAGGCAGCGCGATGATAATTATCCGCTCCGGCTCCCCGCCGCTCAACTCGAAGATGATAATTCTCGTTACCCCATAACCATCCATACCTGATCGCATGCGAAAACACTCTCTCAATGCCCGATTCAATGCAAAACAATGTCACGTTTAGGGGGTACATGGCCGACGTTGCCACAACTTCGTTGACTTGGACATTCATCGGAGGAGGTGAGGAAGTACTCTCCCGATGATGGTTCGATTTTTCATTCACGATTGGTTCGACATGCAGTTTTTTTCACTATTCCGCGCAATCCTTTCCAGCTTGGGGGGCATTCAATCCGTACCCAGTAGGGGTAGACCTCGCGCAACCGGGGAGAAAAGTCTTCCCACTTCCGCCGTTCTCTTCATTGGCGTCGGTGGGCTACTATGCTGGATTGTTTGGATCAATAACAATAGTCAAATGTTTGACTTCGGGAGGGTTGGCCTTTGCAAGGAATAGACGAGACGTATGGAATGAGCTGGTCGGGGTGGGGGCGGTTTATGGCTACGCGAGATTCTTATTCATTTCGGAAAAGCGCGTGTATTGGAACAATCGTGCTTTCGCAGGTATCGCAATCGGCTCAGTCATCTACGCCAACACTGCACCTTGACCGAGCCATATGAGTTTTTCTCCTTCAAATCAGATATGGTATCGAACTTATTCTGAGTAAAATCTATTCTCGTCGACCCTTTTTTCTGCCATGCGATGACATTAGACATTAGAGGGAATACAATCGACTTTTTACAAATTGCCAGCGAGAGACAGGTATGACAGTCACGTGTGGCCGACTCCGGTACACACTTTTTTGTGGTGGGGCGACTAAGGCTGTGTTACTCCAGAAGAGAGAAATAGAAACACTGTTAGTCACCATCAGCCGCAGAGCATTTTAATGAATTACAATAACTTCAACTACGAAACTAAAAAACAGCATCATGACGGACAGACCCGTTCCCATCCTTGTGCCCTCGATATTCCTTTTGAGGATCCCACCCTACCTAGTCATTCATAGACACCTCGGGCGATACCTAATCTACACAATATTTCCCTTGTTATTCAAAAGAAGACTCAATTCAAATGCCAAAATATGGAGCCTTCATTTGGTGCGACTTAATTCTTCGGGACGTAAATCTTCCCGGAGGTGTGAGCGCTCTCCTCGAGCTCCTCCTCCGTCACTAGGCCCGCCTTCCTCGCGGCGTACCCGATCACGACCCCCCTCTTCTTCATGCTCTGGACGTAACTCTTGAAGTAGCACCGGATGCGATCGCGTACGGTTACGAACGAGAACTCCGCGTCATCGAAGACATATCCGTGCTCGGCCGCCAGCTTTATCATGCGCAGTGTTAGGCAGTTGTTGTACTTCTTCTGCTGCATGGTGTAGTTGAGAGTGCTGTGACGGAGGTACTCGTCGCGATTGGCTGATTTGGGCGGAGATTTGGGAGATGAGGCGTGAGATCTAAAAAAAAAGAGTCTAGGGAACGATCGGATCCACTCACCGACGAGGAACTCCTCGAGCTGTTAAATCGTGAATTGAAAGGGACGACATCGGCCACCACGATTGGTAAGAATGTGGGGTCAATGTTCAAAGACGGAAACAAAGCGAAAACAAAAACTCACGTCGGGGTAATTCTTCCAGGAGAACTTCTTCCGAAGGATGACCTTCATCGACCTCTCATCGATGTTTACCGTCGCGCAATCGCCGACCTCGGCCGATGGGACATCGATGGGACGATTCTCGATGACAGCCTCGGCCATGGACACGGCGCGTGGGCGCGTTGGATTCGATGTCAGCGCGCTGCCGTGGAGGATCGAGGAGGTTAGGGGCGGTGGCGACGTCGTCTTCGCCTTCGAGATGCCATGAAACCGATGAGAATGATCGATGGTGACGTCGTACGAGAGATTGCGCCATCGTAGGAGGGTGGGGATGGCCTCGTCCTCATGGGGGGGAGGCGTCAGGGCATGCCGACATGGCGACGCGGCCACCGTTGTCGCGTACCTGCCTCGGTGGAAGATCGGATGGTCCAGGGATACGGCCCTCGCCTTCTTGTGATCGAAGTGCATCATCGCCATCGAGGGCGGGTGGGGCGTCATCTCCGACCCTCCTTCCTCCCGATCCGCGTCTTCCATGCGCTCGTCGTCGAATCCGACCCCCCCGTAGGAGGAGGACAGGTCCGGAAAGCGCGGGATCGCGTCGTAATCGAGCGCCCGGGAAATCGGCCGATGATCGACGACATCGCACGACATCTCCCTCTTGGCGATGTCCGCAACGGAAGCGAGGAGCATCGCAATCTCCACGGGTGTTTCCTCGTCCATCTCCTCCTCCGCCATCCCGTCGTCGTCGCGATAGATGTCGACGGCGCACGAGCGGGGAGAGGCCTCGTGATCTCCGTCGGACGTGGACGCCGTGCTGTACGACACCTTGCTGGCGTGGGTGGTCGTGCGGCCGACGACCATCCCTCCCCCAAATGCCATGGGGGATCTCATGCTCGAATGACAGACGTCGATGGACGTCATAATCTTTCTTCTCCTACTAATTTTTCTCCTTCTTCTCGTCGGCCTGTGCGCCTCTTGTGTGCTTCGTGTGTCGGGGGAAGGGAGCGCTGATGGATGATGCGCGTGAATTCTTCGAGGTATATTTTCGGTCCAAGATACAATTCTCCGCCTGCCGCCTGCTCATTAGGCAAGAAGTACCGAGAAACAAGTGCCATCATAAATGAATGAGCGTGAAAGCAACTTAGAATTTATCACGGCGACGATCCGACCAAGAACTTACCAGTGGATTCTTGAGTGAAGAGTGGTTATGATGTGAATCTTTTCCTCATTGGATCTGTGTATTTCAGCTGCGGAGGGTGAGCTATCGTACCTAGCCTTGGAGTTCTCCTCCTCGCTTTGTTGACACGCTCCTCCCGATCCGAGGGAGCCGCGGATATGTGTAGTGATTCCTCAGAAGCTGTCAAAATGCCAATCGTGATGTTGTTCTCTTCATAATTAGCCATATCTTAATGTGATATTTCATCTTATAATACCCCCCAAATTTATATATATTAAATAAAAATGTGATTATTAAATAATAACCGTTATTCTTAAATAGGTCCAAGACTTTTCATTACCCCTCTCTATCGGCACTTGAAGAGACTTGTCGCTCATTCGAGGTAGAATTCGGGTCCTTTTGACGCTGCGACAATCAAAAAGTTAAAATTATTTAACAATTCTTTGCGAACGTCCAATTCTACAATGATCCACAACGGCAGATCTTCCCCCGGGGTTGTCAAAAGCAGCTGCGCTGCCAGACAGAATCCATGTAACGTAGGAACCCTTTTCATTCAAACCAAAAATAGAAAATCATAATTTGTTCCCTAAAATTCAGATAGTCGTAAAGGAGAGCGCAACACGATTTGATAGGGTCTGTAAAATAGAGGTACGTCAAGCTCACTAAAAAGAGGGAGATGAAAAATGAGCCTCAATCCAAAATAAATCACTACGTAGAAGCCGGGGTTTGAAGAACCACTTCCCGCCAAATTTCTTTTGAATTCCTTGTGGACAAAAATTGTCCCTAGACAAAAATCAGGATTTGATTTGGATTCTACACAATGCTACGAGTCGGGATCAGATCTTATTTTTTGTCCATCGACAATTTTTGACCAAAAGGAATTCAAAAGAAATTTGGCAGGAAGTG
>JALLBA010001276.1:0-10552 GCA_036939675.1 Cyclostephanos invisitatus
TTGGCGGGAAGAAAAAGCGATCGACGACGACGGACAGAAATAGATTGGCAGATAATAGGAATTGCCTCCCCTCCCCTCCCCTCCCCCCGCCCGTCCCCCCCTCATCCAATCAATGCTTCCATGGCCACGATGCAAAGCGTCGATCCCTCGCGCCTCGTCGTCGTTGATTATCATGACGTCGCCTCGTCCACTGTGGACCTATCGGTCCAACTAGAGAGGGCGTTCGGTGGGTCGCAGTCGCGGATGTCGACATCGTCCTCCTCTCCCCTGGGGATCATCGCGATACGCAACGTGCCCGATTTCGTTCATGTCAGGGACATATTCCTCGTCATGGCCCATGACCTCGCGCACCTCGATTCCGAATACTTGGAAACCCGCCTGTCTGATCCGACGTCGATGTACAATGCCGGATGGTAAGTGCGCGGCGATGTTCCCGTGGACGATGCGTATTAGGTAGCACTACTCCCTTCCCGTCGCGTTTGAACTCCCCTCCATCATCCACATCCCCACGCTCTCTAGGTCCCATGGCAAAGAGAAGTTGGGCGACAAGCCGGACGTTGCGAAGGCGAGCTACTACTTCAATCCAATATCAGACACGTGAGAAACGACGATGTACCATAGGACATTTGTTTTAGGTATTTCGCACACATATTATTATGTACGCTGACGAAAGAGCTCGTCCGACTCCTCCTACGTGTCCCGCTGTACCGAATCAAGGCCCGGAACATCAGAGGAGAGGGAAATGTACCCGGCGTCGTACCCTTGCAACAAATGGCCGAATGAGGACGAGGTGCCGCAGTTGAGGAACTTCAAGGATGCCGCGAAAACTCTAGGGAGGATCATGCACCAAGTCGTCGTGTTACTCGCGAGGCATATCGATACGATGGTGGAAACTAGAGTGAGGGGTTATACTAAAGACTTTCTGTTCGACGCGATGAGGGAAACCGAAAAGGTCAAGGGCAGGTTACTGTACTATTATCCCCTCGACGAAGAACGCGTCGAAGGCGCCGCCGTCGCCGAGAAGGAAGACAGCTGGATAGGCTGGCACAATGACTCCGGCTTCCTAACCTCCCTCGCCGGGGATCTTTACGTCGACGACGACACGGGACGATCCCTCGATGCGTCGGAGGTGGATCCGGAAGCGGGCCTGTTCGTTGCCGATCGGTCCGGCGAATCCATCCGTGTGACGATACCGCATGACTGCATGGCGGTCCAGATCGGTGAATGCTTACAAATACTCACGGGGGGCGTCGTCGTCGCGACTCCCCATTGCGTGAGAGGACCTCGATCGGGATGGAATCCGAACTCCTCGATCAGGGTGGCGAGGATAAGCCATCCCTGCTTCGTCGACCTGAGGCCCACGTTCCCCCTAAAGATGCCGGAGGGCCGCTCACGAGAGGACGTGACGCGGGTGGGATCGGGTATGGGCAGAGTCCCTCCGTTGGAAGAAAGATGGGACGATGGCATGACCTTCGGCGATTTTTTGCATAAAACATTCTCCAAGTATTATGGATAGAAGGGCTGGGGTGGTGAGCGATTCGGTATTTTTTGATGATGGAGCACAAGATAGGACAGGCGAGCGCCGCGGTAGGCACGTAGATACTGGTTCATAAATCTTTCTTCGAAACATTCGCCTTAAGCTCGGGCTCTCTTTTCTAATAAGCTATGAATTGTCAAAATTGTACCGCACAGCGAAATCGTTGATTTGGGGAGTTCATCCTGTGGTGGTGGGTTTTCCGTGCGTCGGATAGACGAAATATTCCCTCGGCATAGAGTGTGGGTTAGGTATCGTACTTTACGTATGATGTTCAATCCAAGAGGGAAGGACGGACGTTCACGACCATTCATACAATACACCGTCCCCGTGCCGGGATGCTCGATGCCAGCAGAGCACTGAAAACAGGAGGATAAACACAATATGGATGGTGGTGGTCAGAAAGTCAAAACGAAAGACTATTGGGATTCCTTCTACCTTTCTCTTCCTTCCGACGGCGATATTAATTCGACGGTCGATCAAAATCTTGGTGAAACATCATCATCTGAATTAGAGTGGATTGTTCCACACTCTGCTGTTCTCGAGACGATCTCGAGTCTATTTCCTCCGTCCATTCAGGACCGGTCACACGCCTCGGTCTCGGTAAATGCACTTGAAATAGGATGTGGTGTCTCGAAACTGTCGTTAACGCTGCTACAAAGACTCCTGCTGAATCGTCAAGACTCTGATCGGCGCGTTCGGTATTTTTTTGTTGCTACAGATGTCAGTCCGATTTGCATAAAACACAATCGAACTAGAGACGATTCGTTTATGGCGTCCCTAGACACTGCGGATGGCAGTCTAAGCTATGAACTATTGGACGTTTTGGATGATAAATCTTCCTCTGCACACGATCGAAACTATGACTTAATTCTTGACAAAGGGACACTCGACACCTTCCTCTTTCGAAGCAAGCGAAAGCAAAAAGGCTCGTCTTCTCATCCGCCATTGCTTAAGCCTCTATTAAACAATATACATCGTTGGCTGCGTACTGGCTGCGAATCGAAGTATGTCATAATCTCCCCCAGACCAAAGATCAAATCACTACGCGATTTTAAGGGTTTTGCTTCGGTTCGTCAAATAAAGGTTGATGCCTCGACATTAAATGGGAGTATTGTCCTTGTGAAAAACAACAGTGAAAATTCAAGGACGACGAACTCAGAAGTCTATCTATATGAATGTGTGAAGGATGATTCCTACAATCCTGATGATGGTGTGCCTTATCGCGGCGTGGTCGGCGACACTGATGATGAGTTCCTTTGTGGGAAATGTGGGATGAGTTTCAAGCATTTTCGAGGAACGGTAGATGTGAGAGACCAAGGAGCGATAGTGTGGTCGAGGCGATGGAAGAATCATATCATTCACTGCAAAGGTTGAGCTGCTTTCTATACGTTTGGACTATACTAATGCTTAGACTTATGATAACTTACGTGACACATATTGTGGTAAAAGCCAGCAAACAAGCAGAGAACAGCTGATTGCTTAATCCCTTACCCTCACCAGTTGATAGCTGCAAGGTATATCGATTTTGTTTGTTATAAGTACGAACGTCAGCCAGCGGCTTGCCAGTTCTCTCCTCACACTCCCTTACAAAACCTCTATTCCCCCAAGAGAAGGAGCGGCCCACCAACTATGACAACTGCCCGGCGAACTGCTTCCCCCTCTCCCATGGATGCGATCCCATCGACGATCCACTCGACGAGGAGACCATGTCTGTTATGAACCCCTCGTTGTCAGTTATCCCCCCCTGCGACATCATCCCACCCCCCACAAGTGGTTCTTCCTTGTCCATCGAGTTGTGCATCTGTCGTCTCCTTCGCTGCTGCTGCTGCCGCCGCCCGCCCCCACCGTTGCGCGTCGACAATTCGTAATTCGCCCATTGCCGAGCATTCAACCCCCCCCCTGAAGTGTGGTCGTAGTGCGCGTCGCCATCGGTTGACATACCGCCGCAGCTCGTGTATATGACGGCGAAAAGTATGTACACAAACGCGAGGACCACGCACGTTATGGCGAATATGTTGGATATTTTTTCTATTCGGTAATGGAACAAATTCTGGTGCTCCTGCTCGTCGTAATTGTTGTAATTGTCTCGAACCTTGTTAATTGTTTCGTTCCAGATCGAGGGACGGGACATCGCATTTCGAGAGAAAAAAAACGCGGAATGTGAGCGACGAAAAAACGAATTGGAGAGCAGCGCCCTCCATCCATCGAACGGGAGGGCCCATGGAACCATGATCGGGCGACGAAAAATGACATCCCCCCCCACACACACACACAAACACACATCTTCCCATGTAAGCATCTCACCTGCAACTCCCCGAATATCACGGCGCACAATAGCATGAGATTGGAAAATATCACCAGACTCCCAAGGAATATCCCCCTGTGTATTGTTTCCCCCCACAATTTCCTAGGCCCCGTGGTCGAGTCCTCGTCGTTGGCATCCCTGTCCTCCTCGTCTATGACCGACATGTCGCGGAAGCTGAAGCAGGGGGGGATGTATTCCCCCTTCGCCGACATGAATCCCACGACGACCGTCGATCCGTACAACGACAACGCGATTCCGATCACGGTCGTGTACAAGCCGGCGAAGACGAGCCCGCGCGAGTTGGTCGTCGCTAGCGACTCGAAGAATTCCTCGTCGAGGTGGTCCCGCGAGTGATTGCATCCCTCCTCGTGCTGCTGCTGCTGTTCCCCGTTCCTGTTCTGATCGTTCTCCAAGTGTCGACAGCCTTCGTTGTTGTTGTTGTTGTTGTTGTTGTAATCGTGACCGTACTCCTCCCGGTACCACGCGGCGTAATCGTCCGCGTTTATAGAATTGTAGTGGTGCGTGATCTTCAAACCGAGGAAGACGGATACGCCGAACGAGAAGAAGGATAGCAACGTCGTCAGTGTCCACGCTAGGGCCAAAAAGGAGCGGCGGGACGTTACCACTGAGCCGCAGAGGGCGGCCTGTGCCATGTTCTGTTGTTATTGAGGGTGTATATCTAGTAGTCTTTTTGTAATTTACGACTAGCAACTCCCATCATCCGGACGCTATGATACTAGTTTCAAAAGGAGGTGCTCCTCAATTCTATCCACCCCCCCTTTAAACCTCGATTGTAAAGGAGCTTGGTGATCGCATGAGGAGCACAGGTAATAGATATAAAAAAGCTAGGTATCGTACATGACGACGGTTACGATATCTAACATAGTTAGAGGCGACCGAGACGGGAGAGAGAGAGGAGAAAAGAGGCAAGGAAAAGAGAAAAGAGAGAGAGATTGTGAAACAGAATATATTTCAGGGTGGAGGGGAACCCCCAGAAATAATCCCGCTCATAAGTCCCTCTCTCTTCTTCCTGGCCATTCCGTTGGCTCGAGGTGGTTTCCCACAAACAAAAACTATGCCATAATGATTCCTACGATGCTTCATTTTCGGGTGCTTTCTCGAAGGAAGGATTTGAAAGCATAGTGCAGAAAGAATTTAAAATCGCACGCCGACAAGCACAGGGAACCCTCGCCTCGCGCTCTCGCCAACAACCCCTCCTCGTCCCAGAGAGACGGTGCCCATGTGCTTGGCGTAGACAGCAGACATCAAGTGGCACCAGCATGCAGCAGGCGATGCAAAGTAAGAGGTAGGAGTAATAAATAATAATCACCCCTGCATCATGATGTCATCGAGTCAACAGCAACATCGCGGAGGCAGCCGTCGTCAGCCGTTCGGGTTCCTCAGCGCCAATACCCTCCTATCGTCATCCTCGTCGACGTCGACGTTGCCATCGTCCTCCTCCGCCGTCGGCTTGGGAGATGGGGTCGGCGCCTCGTCATCGTCCGCCGCCGCCTCCTCATCGACGTCGTGCTCTGTCGATCTCGTCAAGGGCAAGGGCCAAACCAGGAAGAACTTGCGACATATCCTCTCCCTCCCGTCCATGGTGGCGAGGAGGGGAGGCGTCAAAAAGGGTGTGAGGGGTGGGTCAGGACCATCGTCCTCCTCGTCGTCGTCGGGCATGTGGAAAATGGAATTCCACTCAGAGGAGGAGGAAGAGCTGAAGCACCGCGCCGACGACTGCAACGTCGCCGCCGCACTTTCCTCCGCTTGCGAGGTGGACATCGACGAGAAGGGAAAGGAAGAGGAGGAGGACGAAGAGGACGACGAGGTCAAAGGAATCCGTGCAAGGACGAGGATGATCTATCATCTGACGAAATCCGGATTGGACGACGAAGACGACGACGAGTACATCGACGATGGCGGAGGAGCGTCCGTCGTCTTTAGGCGAATGACGGCCACGGCCGAAGTCGATGACAACTACGACCGCTTCTGGGATGATGAGATGGATGGGATGCTCGATCTAAGACAAGCGAATCCCATACTTGACCATGAAGCGCACTGCGAGGCGGACGACTGGTCGACGACGATGGACAGTCCTCCTTCCCACTCCCTATCGAAGGGGGGTGGACGCGACCCAGAGGTACTCATCGCGTGGTCCAGTAGACTCGTGGAGGGCGGGTGCGGTTTCGAAATACGATTGTCATAATGACTCTTACCAATTCAACGCTTTATATGGTGACCAGTGAATGGTATTGGATACCATCGGGGTCACCCGCCGCTCACTCCATGGGCAGAACAAGTTCTAAATCATACATATTCATTTTTTTTCATTGAGGCATTCGAATTCCTCTGAGGAGAAACTTTTTTCGCATATTTAAAACTGAGCGAAAAAATATATTCTTATCATCGTCACTTTAGTAGTACTACTATGATGCTACGATGCATCATGATTGCCATATCAAACATTATTTTTGTCAGACACTGTCATTCCCCCCCCTTCTTATTTGTACTTGATATAAATCAAAAGATGTCTAGATTACCTTGGAAAGTGCAGTTGGATCTCTCTTGATATTGTATTTATTAAGTCACCCTGTTTCAGCCAAAGGCAGAGCATACTTTAGCTCTGTACAAGTATGATGGTAGGTAGCCTGCCAGAGCTGTTAGGGTTAGGGAGCTAAACAACAAGCACCAAGAATCACTTGAGATTGTGTCCGTGTTGGCTACAAGAGATGATGTTCGACCCAGACCATTGGCTCTGTCAAGTCAATGGCAACTTAAGGGCATTGGGCATTGGCAACAATTGCTGTTGCACTAGTAGAGGGCTGAGTAGACAAAACCCTCTCAATGTATGCTGCCACTTTCAAAGTTAATCACATCACACAAATTTTTAATTATGAAATCCATGACAGTCTGTATGCCAATATTGACCATTATCCTTGATTCAAGATAAGCCAGTCAAAATCGCTGTGGAGGATGAATGCAATCATTCTGCTATAAATAGCTTGACAAACTTTACTTGGCTTGAGAATGTGCCTGCAAAGGAGTAACACATCCCAAGAATGCACCATAATATTAATGTGGGATGCAGCCTGGGACTGTTTGCAGCCTAAACCATGACACCTCGATATCATTCTCATTCGGGCCTGGCCTTACCTCAATTTCTCAAAACAGCCCTGCAACATGCTATGTGCAACTAAGTGTAAGGGTTGCACCCATATGCCAATCCACAGTATCATATGAAGGTGCTAACACACTTGATATGGATGTGGGATGCAGTCCACGGGGGTTTTGAGCATCAACCATGACATTCCATAATCACTCGAGCTCAGCCATACCCCAATTTTCAATTTTCCTATAATCCACCCTTGACCTGCTCAGGTGTAGCAGTGTAAGGGTGCACCCATATGCCTATCCACAGCTTATCAAGGTACTAAAACACTAGCACTTCGTATACATATGATATGGATGTGGGATGCAATCTGTGTGGGTTTGGAGCCTCAACCATTACATTATATAACATCACTCGGGCTCAGCCATACCCCAATTTTGCAAGAATCCACCCCTGACCTGCATATGCATAACAGATTAAGGGTGGACCCATCTGCCCATCCACATCCACAGCATATGAAGGATCATATGGATATGGATGTGGTATGCAGTCTATGGGGATTTGGAGCCTCAACTATGTAAACCATAACGTCATAGCCCAGCCTTACCCCAATTCTCCAAAAATTCCTCCCCATCTGCACACCTAAGAAATAAGAGGCGAGGGAAATTATGGGACCAATCTTATTGCACTATGATCTAAGGAGAGAGAAAGATGTCACACTCCTGAAGATCCCAGCTATCGGTCTATTTGTCCTGAATGGCAGAGATGGGAGTCCTACTCGAATATGGAAGATGAATCTCTGGGCAAGTCAAACTGCAGAAGAAAGACTGAAAGAAGACAGCCTATCAGGGCACTGTGATAACAGTGAAATAGAGGTCACCAAAAGGATCCTTGTCGCAGTAAGGCGACAATCTGAAAGCAGAAGGCTGCAAGAAATACCCGAATAGGAATAAAAGAAAACATAAAAGAGGGTGGCAGCAAACCTTTTGTCTGTGGAAGTCTTGAGGCAACACGTAATGTCAATTGAACAGAATGATTTGTCGACAATCACAGAGGAGGGAAATAAATAAATAAACTACATTATAAATTGTAGTAACCTACACATAGTAGAGTTAAAACTAGACAAAGGCTTTTTGATTTCCGTGTCTTACCACAGCAATTCTGCAACGGGGTGACTGGGACCGTCACCACAGACACCGGGTCCCCTTTGGTCTCGGATTGTTGAGATGGTATTCTCAGCAAAATGCCAGCAACAAGCTAAGAGTGTAGCCTCTGACACATGAGCTGCGTACTCAGGTTCACTAGTTGGGCTTGCGGAGACACTTTTTAGATGTGAGGGAGATGAGTGTTTATTATGGGTGGGGGCATTTAATAATGAGAGAGGCTAGGTTTGTTTGGTGGACTTGGTGGCTGATGTCTATGTGGGTTGAGTTTGGAACCTGATGCATTCTGCCGGATCAGAATTGCTGTTTGATGGCAACTACTCTGAGCTTCTTTCTGAAGGGAACTTCCCTGTTTATTTTGTGGTGTATCCGTTTGTAGCTTGCACCTCTTTTACTTTCTAACAGCTTGGCTGTTAGTGCTGCACTTTGGCCTGAGCCGTTAAAGAAAAGAAAAAGAATATCATTATTTAACTGATGGTTGCGACATTAACAAATTAACACTATTATCCATAAATCCTCACTCTATCAACATGCCATCCCAATGGAGAAAAACAGGCAGAACAATGATTTTAAGTTGCGTAGAGTACGAGTGCAACCGTCCCCCATGATCACATATCTGGAACGTTTCCTCTCTGCTTCTATTGCCCATTGAGGGCATTTTCATGATATGACACAAAAACACCCCTCCCCCCCGTCGTTGATGACATCTCCGTCGATTTGAAGGGCAGGATGTGATGGAAATTGACCAAGGGTGTGTGCATGTGTGAGGGGGGGGGGTGGTACCCTCCCCCCTATCTATATCGTCTCTTTGCCAACTTTCACAGGAAGACGTCGGCATTGTTTGGTCCAGGCACGTCATCCCTCTGTCCATTCATGACATTCCCATCGGCTGATAAGTGAGGACACTTCGAATCTTTCAGTTAACTCCCCTTCTCCCACGAGAACTCAATCGTCTTCTTTCAACATACCAAAATTATGGATGCAAAATATGACTCCTTCGTAGCGACCCTGTTGAGCTGTTTGTCCGGTGAGTTGTCAGGAGAAGTTTCTTTGTTGAATGACATCATGAAGTTAATGTTGCCATACTCTCCAAGCTTTTTTTCGATGAAGCTCATACTACCTTCTAAGCAGCAGCATTGTTGTTTGCGTTACGGATCATAACCAACAATAATGAATTCCTGCATGACTCCAATTGCTCTATGTACATTTACCAAGAGATGATCCTCAGTGGTCATCAACAAGATTCGCAACATCATCATGTCTCCCTATTAAAACGAGAAGATGTTCTCCTCTCTGTGCCCTAGAGCCTTCAGATTCGGCGTGCACCCGCGCCCCAACATTATGGGTGGGCCGCACATTAAGTTATAACAAATATCCCTGCACGGCTACAGAACATTGTCAAATAGTTCCCCACCCACAAACCCAGTGAGTGCCCCGACTCCTTCCAGTCCTCTGGTGCCTCATCCGACAAGATGTTGTTAGGCAAGCTAGCCTATGAGAGCTAGCACAGCAATTTTTGGGGAGAGGGAAAATTTAAATTTCCCCCAGAAGGTTTTCGGAGCGACTAGTATTAGTTTACACTCATAATTTAGTAATCACCTATTCATTACAACTTTGGACTAGTCACTGATTAGCAGTGATTACTAAACACATTCACTAAAGCGGAAGCACATTCACACCAACAATGGGAGTACGAGTGAACATTAGAGAGGAAGTTCGAAAGGAAACGGTCACCAAAATCCATGGTCAGCCGACGAACCAAGATTTGACGACCCTCGAAAAAGAGCTGATTGCGATTCTCGCCAATATCCCAACGACACTCGGAGGAGGAAACCACGGACATGCAGGAATCATCATGGACCCAACCAGGTACCTTCAAACCACAGGAGTCCCATTCAACAACCCAGCCAATCCAGGAAATTACCCAGCAAATGTCGCAGGAAACGCAGCAGCGGGAGTCCGAGCACAAGCGGAAGCGGAGCACAAAGAAGAAGTGAAGGAATACGAAACTTTTCAAGGAGTTGTCCAAGCAATGAAGGACATCATTCTGGAAGCAGTAGACCATGAATACTTACTGGAAATCGAAGACGAGATTCTTGGATTTTTAAACCAAACACCAACCGACATGTTGACCCACCTCAGAAACCGAGGAGGAGCATTAGACATTGCGGATACGAAAAAGTTGTTAGCAGGACAAGACGGTGAATGGGACGCAAGTGAAGTCCCACAATTATACTTCAATCGTGTTGAAAAAGCAATGCAAGGACTCACCTGTGCCGGAATCAACTCAGACCTAAACGAATGTCGTGACATGGCGTTGTATTATTTAAAAGTCTCGGGAGAGTTTGATGCAGCAGTCAGAGAATGGGAGAACAGGCCAGTCGGTCAGAAGACATGGCAAAATATCAAAACTTTCATTTCAGCAGAGCATGCAAAAG
>JALLBA010001277.1:0-11970 GCA_036939675.1 Cyclostephanos invisitatus
AAAAAACGAAAACATGAAACGACGGACAGAAATAGAGTGGCAGATAATAGGAATTTTATTTTTCTATCACAGCATGGCCTTGGTCTCCGCATCGGATGAGCTACTTCAAAGTAAGTACTTGCGTAGGTACTTACGATACGAACGGTCTGGCTGCCTCGGTCTGTCCGGCATCAGGGTGAACTTCCGAACCAACGCACATCATCATCATCGTCGCACATCACCAACAAAAATTATTGAGACCCTTCTTCTTCTTCACTGCCAGCACCAACAGTAATCGCCTATTATATTTCTCTTGAGAGCAAAAAAAGGAAGAGTATGAACGGCAAGCCAACCAAAATGCATTCTTCTCCCATCGAATCCCTCTCCATGAGAATAAAATCCCGAAGACGAACTAGATCAGCGGCGGCGGCGGCGGCCGCGGCGGCGATGCTCGTCGTTGCCTCCTCTGCCTTCCAGCCATCCGCGCCCGGCCATCACCACCATCGACCGCCCAACACCCCACTCACGCGATCGCGTCGCCCGTCGCTTACGTCGGCCCAATCGCGCACCTCCTCCTCTATCCGGGGAAGGCATAGGTCATCGTTCCCCATGGTCGCCATGATGGAGCAAGTCGAGACACCCCTCGTGGATGCGGACCTTAACTTTATGAATGTGGATTTTGACAACATCATGGTCGACTCGGGCGATGATGATCCCCGCGAGGGGGAAGACTCGCCGGAGGAGGAGATGGACGACGGGGGGAGGGAGGATCGACGCGGCAGGGGACGCGATCGATCGCCAACATATTCCAGTAATCCCTCTACCCAACAGCAGCAGAGGCAGCAGCAGCAGTCCTCATCCCAGTCGTCGAACGACAGCAACGACCCCTCGTCCGTCGCCGGACGTCGCATACGCGCCAACGTCCGCGAGACCGGATTCGACTCCATCAAGTACTACATGAAGACGATGGGGAATCACGACCTACTACAGAAGAACGAGGAGGTCGTGCTCGCGAGGGAGATACAGACCCTCATGAAATGGGAGGGCGTGCGATACGAGCTGGAGTCGGAGCTTTGCCGTCCCCCCACCTACCAGGAGTGGGCCGAGCGCATACGTCCGGGCATGACCGTCGTACAGATCAAGAAGCAGATACGGCGCAGCCTAAGGGCCAAGTCGGCCCTCACGGAGAGCAACCTCCGTCTAGTCATAAGCATCGCCAAGAGGTACCAGGGACGTGGACTGAACATGCAGGACCTTTGCCAGGAGGGCACTTTGGGGCTCACTCGGGCGTGTGAGAAGTTCGATCCCGAACGCGGATTTCGCTTCTCGACGTATGCGACGTGGTGGATCAAGCAGGGGATCATGCGCGCTATCGCCGACCAGGCCCGGACTATACGTTTGCCGGTGCACATCCACGATCAGCTCGGGATCGTGCGCAAGGCCGAACGGGATTTGCAGAACGAGCTGGGGAGGGACCCAACGAAGGAGGAGCTGGCGCAAAAGGTCGGCATCAAGCCAGACAAGATCGAATTCCTCAAGAGGGCGTCTGTCGGTTCCGTATCCATGGAGCAGGAGCTTGGCAGTGGCGCCACGAAGGGATCCGGCGCTGGCACCGGTGGCAGTAGCAAAGGAGGGGGGAGTTCGAGCTCTGAGCGATCGTTTACCATACAGGACACGCTGGGTGACCCCGATCAAAAGCCGGTAGATATAGCGCAATATCGGATGTTGCAGGACGATGTCGGAAGGTTAATATGCACACTGAACGCACGGGAACAGGCCGTCATTCGCATGAGGTTCGGGCTGGACGACGGCTCTCCCAAAACACTAGAGGAGATTGGAAAGAGATTTTCGGTAACAAGAGAGAGGATACGCCAAATTGAGTGAGTCTGATTCTCCCGAAGATTTATTTTTTTCTGTTTTTACTATATTTATACTGAACCTTACGAACCCTCACTTTTCCAACCCACAGGGCCAGGGCATTGCACAAATTGCGTCAGCCGTACAGAAATCATACTGTCAAATGCTACGCCAATGAATTATAGCCAGAAACGCCATCATCTAGAGATTTATTCACCTGGGGAGAGAACTAAAAATTGACCTGTTCAGATGAAACTGTAATATTTAATCGATAAGAGAATTAAAATTAAGGAAATTCATGGGTATTAAATTAGTCCCGAAACGCGAGAGGTAGCTCCCCATCGTCGATTCTGTATCCCCCGCCATCAAATGTCACATCAACGAATCTTGCTTTACAATCATAGTTTCGTGATCAAGGTATATCGTCCTCGAGATTGCCGCCATTAGCATCACCCCACACATCGTATAGCTCATTCCTCGACCATGCCATCAGTGTCACGGCGCCCAACATGCACGGTATCAAGAAAACAAGCGCGGGCAAACCCGATCTATTTCCCAACAGCGCGAAGCTGCCGACGATTTCAGTCACGAACGAGCCGAATAGATACCCAAGGACGGACGCTGACGCGTAGGGGCGGTGATGGTGGCCCCCGATCGATTTGTTTTCATCGCCATCGTCGATTTCTTCCCCGACTGAACGCGGTTCATCGTCGACGCGCACCATCGTCGTGGATTCGACATCATCGATATCATCGTCTGCCGCCAAGCCCCACGCAACGAGGATGGAGGGGAACACCACGTCCCCGAGCCCCAACGCTTCCGTGACGACGGAATTGTCGTGTCCGACGATCACCTCCAACAGCCCCGGTTGCCAGGACGCCAACTTCGATCGTGCAACCGCCTCCATCACGCTCATGGAAGCCGATGGGTCGTCCACGGCGGATGTTGCCGCGTTGGCGACGGTCCCGAACGTGGCCACGGCGTCGAAGATCGCAAGTCCGAACAGAGCAAGCGCCACAGTTCGGATCGATTTCTTCCCCGACGACGACGATGGCGAAGAAGGGATGGGGGGAGGAGATACGGGGGTCGACGACGACGACGACGTCGTCGTCGTCGCCAGGAGGAAGGGCGTTAACGCTCGCGCGACGGTCGCCGCCAATGCGATATTCGCCCCGTTCTGGAGAGGCCATAGGTCCAACCTCGCCGGTCCGATATCGATCGTGGGATGGACCTTGGCGAGGTACGCGCCGATGACGTACGCGAGCGCGAGGGCATTCCCGGCGCAGAGGATGGGGTACCGTCGCGAGGTGTCGATCGTCGTCGTCATGACGGTCGTCGCACGAGTGGTCATCATCGCATTCGTCATGGCGGGTGGTGCATCGTTACTACCGACGTCGTCCGGTACCGCCCATCGAAATTCCGTCGCCAGGAAGAGGAGGCATATTGTCGCGCCGGGCAACGTCGACAGGATCGGGCCGAGGCGCGCGAGGTCGTCCCCGATCGCGTCGAAGATGCCGACTCCCGTCGATGATACGTCGATCGGACGAGACCCGCCGCCGATCATCGTAATGTACGAAATTGCCAACGTCGCTCCCAATACCAACGGCAATGATAGGGCGAGGAATGTACCAGCGTCCTCGGACGATGCGGGACCGTCGTCGACGAGCGATGCGAATGGACCGCTCCCTTCCCCCCCCCCCACGCCATCGTATCCATCGATGTCGTCTGCGTCGATAACCTTCATGGCAACCTCGGCGTCGATTTGCGCGTCAGCCCGAGGTCGTGGTTTTCGTCGTGGTCGTCGTCGTCGTCGCGGTGGTCGCCGTCTCTCCCCCGATAGCACCTCGCGATTCAATCCATCGAGGGCATCGCCCGGTCCGCCGTACATACCGCATCGCATCGAACGTACTCCGGTATCATATGCCCTCCATCCGGCATATACGGTCGACACTGTCGCCAGGGCGTACAGTGTCAATCTCTTCGATATCAATAACGCCAGGAGACTGTGCATCGCATCGTCGTACGACGCGTGGAGGATCGGGTAGTAATCCGCATATGGATCGGGAAACGGGACGCCGTCCATCGCGGTTGATAACGACGACGACGATAACGACGACGAGAGGAGCATGTCTAATCGATGCCTCTTCGCTAGGTAATCGTCGTTCGATGCGCATAGCAATGCCGGTGGTAAAAAGGGAAGAACGACGTATGCGAGGATCGGTACTACGGGGGAATGCGAGTGATGCGGCGGCGGGAGGAGCATCATCCCACGACGCGTTGAACTCGTCGATGCTTCGTGATGATCGCGTTCGGACGACGACGCGTCGCATTCGTCCGTCCTTCTTCCCCGTCCGTCCTCCGCCGCCGACATCGTTCGACCGCGATGATGATGACGACGGCGAGGGGCGGCGAGGGGTCGTCGTCGTCCTCCTCCTCCTCCTTCCGATGGGACGACGGATGAGGCGCGGCCGCGCGGGTGGCGGTCCAGGAACGCGACCGTCATCGTGACGGGGTGGGAATGGGTCAATACTATCTATCTATCCGCACTCCGCACCAATCGAGATGCTCTCGCGGCTTGGAAAGTTGGAGGTATCTAGTGGGGGTGCGCTGCGCGAGTGCGCCCATGGCGGTATCGTACACACTTTTTTACGATCTCGAACCGTCAAAACCTGTCTGTTGAAAAATGGCGGGATCTTTCCTACGTATGTAGGAATAATACTCATTTATCGTAGAAAAATAGTTGGGAGTATCTACGATCTCTAGGTATCACTTAATTCGCATTCCTGCACTCATTCACCAACGAGACCGACATGGCGGCGACGTCCACGAAGATATCGAGCGCGAGTTACTATTCGGAATACCACGGACACAAGCTCCATCACCTCGAAACTCTCTACCCCCTATTGCGCGATGGGTCCGATGCATTACTTTGGACCGCGGGGGATTCATCCCTCGATAACAAGTGCGTTTCAATTCGTACTATATTTTTCATCCCCTCTCTCTGGCTCTAGAGGGGGGGGGGGGGGGGCATTCCCTTTACTCCCATGCACGATGATAACATTCTTCTTATTGTCCTGTTACCGTCATTTCATGCACGTTATCCCCATTAAAAGATACTGGTTCAACGATACCGCCCCCGCCGTTGGCGTGTACGGCGACGTGCTGAGTCCGCCCAGGAGCGTGACCGATGTCGTTCACTGGCTGAATTACCTATCGGCCGCTCGAGATGATGACGACGGGGCCGTGCGACGTCGGACGACGAAGTACGCCGCCATCAACGCGGCCGTGGAGGCCACGACCCTCAACGAACGCACTTTACGATTGCGAAAGCAGGACGTATTCCTGCGCGATCATATATCCTCGGGGGACGTCCTCATCGTATCCATAGGCGGGAACGACATCGCGCTTTGTCCGACGCCATGCACTATGGCCTCGATGGCGGGTCTGCTGTGTTTGCCCGCGGCATGTTTGAATTGTGGACGTTCGTTCGGGGCCGTCCCGGTGAGTTTAGTTTGATAAGTTGATTCGAGGTGTTCGAAATCTTTCTCCCGTCTATTGTTGCCGAAAATCACACCACGGAATGGTATCGAACGAGCGAACGAGCGATCGAAATTGGCACTTTATGTTATTATGATGGTGATTTCCCACAACGGGAGGGGAGGGCGGATGATATCTCTGCTACCTAGATTGTTCTAAACGCTCTCATGCAACGCTCACAAACATCCTGCTCTTTTATTTATACCTAGGTTGATGATTACTGCTGCGGATGTGGACCGTCGCTGGCATCGTGTGCCTGCTCCTATCCCCCCTGTTTGGGCTATTTCCGACATCTGTTTGGCACGAGGTGAGATGACGATCTACGATACTGCATTCAGTGTAACCATGACGAGACGACTCGACGAACAGAATTACCCTCTTCTGACACGACTTGACATTTCATTACTCAATTCAATCGTTCTCCCCCTTCCCCTCGTCATCTCCGCATCAGGGTTCAAAAATATATTGAGGCACTAACATCGAAGACACGACCGAAGAAGATCCTAGTTTGTATGATATATTACCCCGATGAGAACAACGTACCGTCGTGGGCGAATGCCGCACTCGGGACGTTGGGTTACAATCGCAATCCCGCGAAATTACAATTGCTGATACGAAAGGTTTTCGAGGAGGCCACGAGGTGCGTGTTGTGATTCATTGCATGAGGGTTCGTCATTTTCGTGACCTTCGTTCGTCATCACGCTGTAAACCCCCCCCATTCGACACGTGTGGGAAAATAGCTCTATTCGCATACCGGGATCGCAAGTCATACCCGTCCCGCTCTTCGCCACCCTCGATGGAACTCGAAGCGAGGACTACGTCGCGCGCGTCGAACCGTCGGCGATCGGCGGAAGGAAGATGGCTGAATTTTTGTTGGACATCGTACATTCTGAACATGCTGCAATGATCGGGACGACGTCATCGGCACCGACGGCCTCGTTCATCTCCGGGAGAGGCACCTGACACAATTTCGGGATAAGATGTACGATATGATCATGTTGCCCGCCCAGGTACTGAAAATGGACTCGGCGTGAAGCTAGTAACGAAAACGTTTAATTGAATACTGATGATGTTTGTACCAAACTCATCGCATCTCAAACATTAATTTCCGCTATGTAGGTCGATGAGTATCGAACTGGAAAGCCGGCTTTCTTACTGTGACATCACCATAAGTAACCTTACTCTTTGGCTCATCATGATTTCCTTGAAACTTTTTGCTTAATGCTCTTCACCAACGAGCTCAACTCCAAAGCGCCACTGCTGCTATCTATCCACCCCTCATCGCGACCACGGATATCTTCCGCCTTATCATCTCTCATAGCGTTTTGCATCCCCCACTTCTTCTCGCGTCCACCATTATTCTTATTCCTTCTCATGGTTTGCACGTGCAGCAATTCTTTCATGGCACCGGTCTCCTTGTAGGCAGGGTTGGTCCTATCGATGCCGAACCTATCATCGCTACCGTCCAACAATGCCGCAAAGCGAGAATCGGATGTGTCGATATGAAAGCCTTGCCCAGAGACATTTGCCGCCAGGGTTTCGTGCTGACGCTTGCGCTTGCCTTTGAGCTTTTTGCTCGATTGTCGCTCTAACTTGGTGAGCCCTCTCATATCATAGTCCTTCGCGTGTTCTTCATCTGGGTGCATTTTTTGCGAAGAGAATGGAATGATGCAGGATACGCGCATGAGATCCAAGGAGAAATACATCAGAGGAATCATGAAACACAATCAAGTGTCCTGTACATGTGAACTCACCGTCATCCCCAGCAATGAGAAGTTCCAGTTCTTCCTTGGTACTGGCAATCTTCTCACCTTCACTACCACCAGCACCACCTTCCACCGAAGCGATCTTATCAAACTTCGTTGGCTTCTTTGTCTTCGCATTCGTATTCTTGCCTCGATTGGATGTTTCATCGACGAAGAATCCATTGCTGCCATTTCTGTTTCCATCGAAGCCACCATCGACAGACTCCTCATCTGAAAATGGAGCCACCCCGAATTCAGGATCGACTCCATACATTCCGTCATTGTCCTTGTTATCATGACGGCTGTTGTCGCCGCGAACATCCTCGTTACCTTGATCCTCTTTCTTCCTGGCATTGCGATCAGCCTGTCGTCGCTCCCTCCGCTTCTCCTTCCGTTTCTCGAGATACTTCTCGTATGGAGATAACCCATTGTCATCATCTCTTACGACTGCTATTCCATCGCGATCACTGGCATACTTGGACTGAATTTTTGATCGTATCTTTCCCTCCAGGTCCTGTTTTCCGGGCATGAATGTAACTTGGCGCTTTGACTTGTCCTTTGCCTTATTTTCGTTTGTATCATCGTCTTCGCCTGATGACGACTCTGATTCAGACTGAGTAGACGGCGATTTCAACCCCTCCTCACTGTTCTCATCTGCATGGTTTTTGTCTCTTCCCTTTCCAGTTTTATCATCACGACTGTTGCTGTCAGAGCTGTCACTACTGATCTGATCCTCCGACTTCTCAAGAACATCCTTGCCACCATCATCCTCCTCTTCGCTATCGCTCCCCTCCAGACCGAGCATCGCCCTCATGCTTGATCCTTTCTTTTTCTTTTTCTTCTCATTCATTGACGCAGTTATCCCACGATTCTTTTCCCCTTTTGCATTCTCCCCCCCTTCTCCTTTGATGCGATCCTCCTCTCTTGTTGCACCTTCTTCCGCTTCTCCGTCATCTTCTTCGTTGCTACCGCTGTCATCGTCGCCGCTCGAATTGTCACTCGTGGCTAGGTAGAACCCAATATCATTTCCATTTGCCATTGCCTCCCAAGCGTCCTTCCCCATTCCATAGTACCTCGTGAGCTTCCTCTCCCTCTCCGCATCGCCCCGTTCCCACGTGCAAGTGACCCGACTCTGCCTGAGCGCCGTGGCGGCGGCATCCTCGGGCGGCTCATACCTGGCAGGGAGGGAGTCGCAGCTGTCACGAGGCGAATGACGGCTTACCGTTTCCGGATACGCATCCTCCGGTAACACCCTCACGTCGATCTCGGCGGCCGTGTCTTCCATTTCCATCCCGTCGATCCCCTCGTAGGCCCGCGATGCTGCGTCTGACGACGCGAAGGTAGCGACCGCGTAGTAGTACCTCAATTTCGACGCCTCGTACTCACGAAGTTTTTCAACGTCGAATCCCTCTTCATCATCGTGTTCGTTACGCAGGCGCGAATTCTTCGATATAGTCGATTGGGGTGGAAAGTGCGCGTACAGATTAGATGTGGCCTCCGCGAGGTTAAACGCATCCTCTCCTTCCTCCTCCTCATCATCGTCGTCGTCATCGGAGTCATCGGAGTCAATGTCATCGTCGAGGTGTTCGCGATCACCGGTGTCGTCCTCGTCATACGATGATTCATCGCCAGAGGCATCATTAGCCATCTCGTCGTCTTCATCGTCGCCTCGATCCTCCTCGTCGCGATGCCCCTTCCCCTTCCGCTTACCCTTCCATATTCCGGCCGGCGGACCCTCGACCCGCTCCCTCTCCATCCTCTCCGTGCCAAAATCGCTCGGGTACACCGTAACATTCCGCAACGTCCCCGGGGGACAGAATGAGTGCAGCATCGCGAATACATCCACCGCGCGCACGCGGTCCCAGTTCAGGTTGAGCACGCACAGATAACGGGATGGCTTGTCAGTCAGCGACCTGTCGTCGTCGTCGTCGTCGTCGTTATTGTCAACAATGGCATCGCCGGGGAGGGGCGCGCGATTCGGATCAAAGAAACCGGACTTGCCGTAGACCTCATCGATCGAGGAGGCCGCGGACGATGACGACGAATCATCACCGTCGTCGTCGGAATCATCATCGTCAGAGGAAGATGAAGAAGATGCGGATATGTCACCCCGAGATAGAGCATTTAGGTAGGCTATGCGGGCTTCCATGCTGACGTCCTGCAAATTGCCATCATCGTCATCATCGCTTTCGTCGCCCTTCCCTTCCACCTCGTCCCCGCCATCAATCCGCTTTTCCTTCCTCCTCTCCTTCTCCTTCGCTTTCTTCGCTCTTGCCGAGTCCGTCTTGCGGCCAAACTTGTCCCTCGCTGGGACGCAACCGAACTTCTCGGGTTCGGAGGAGAGGGCGGATCGGAACCGCTCGTCCGACTCGATGGCGCGCGTGAGAGACTCTCCCAGGCCAAGGTCGATCGAAGACGATGTCGAGTGCGCGGACGATGCCTCCCTCTTCTTCTTCGTCTTCTTCCCGTCGACGTCGTCGACGTCATTTTTGACGCCCCCGCCCCCCCTCGACCCGCGGGCGGAAGAGGAGAATTGCGGTCGCGTCGATGCCGCCGCGAAACGCGCGTCTTCGACGATCGCGCGGTCGTCGTCGTCGTTTTCGTCGCCACCACCGCCTACGCGACTCCTCCCTCGGACCCCCCGTCGCTCCGTCCTCCCCTTGCCGGAGGAGGACTGCGTTTTGGATGTTGCTCCCACCTCGGCCATGATTACTTTTCGTTTTTCTTTCGCTCCTCTTGCTGTCCACTCTTTCTCTTTTCTCCTCCAAGGAGACGACCAAGGGAAGGGAAAGATGGATCTTGATCCTCGGAGGAGGAGCGGAAGGTGAAGTGATATGCTGGGTGTGGGTCCTGGGTCAAAGTGCTGTCCGCCTGCCCGCCCCAGAACAATAATAATGTGCGGTTTTTGTGTTTTGTTTTCTTGGATTTCTGGTGGTGGGGATAAGGTTATGAGCCTATGAGAGCTTGAGTTATTACGCTCCCGCCACATTTTATGTGTTGAGAGACTACCAGAATTGTAACATATTACGTCTTTTGTTAAGTACATATTTTGAGTCACATTTCATGGTTTCATGTGAGACGTTCTATCACATAAACAATTTTCTAATAAGAAAAAAGGGCGTAAATTTTAAATGCACCCCATATATGAAATGGTCTATTCATTGACCACACTCATTTTTGTACTGATCCTTTAACCTCACCCAAACGTCAAATCTAAATGCCTCACCAAAAAAATAGTCATTTTGGCTCTTTTTTGTCTCTCTTCGGACAGCAGAACAAGAGGCCCATCACAGTTGCAACACATGCTCGTCGAGAGTAATCCAAGCGCCTCACCAATAGATTCATTGTGCATTCATTAGCCACACCAAAAGGAAATATGTTCATTTTTAGCCTCACTAAATGAATTATGGTCTGTTCAGTAGCCTCACTAAAATGAAACGTTAAACCTCACGATTTTATCATGTTTTTCACTCACTAAATGATAACATTCTAATTCAAATGCCTCACCAAAAGGACTCTTACCAATCCATTTTCCTCACCTATGTGCAAAGTTTTTTCTCACTAAATTGAAGTAATGTAATCCTTTGGCCTCACCAATTCAACTTTATCTATCTATCTGCGATAACCTCACTATATTATCAAGTTTTTCACTCACTAAAAATAATATTCTAATTTAAAGGTCTCACCAATTGGACCCTATGACATCGTCATCCAGCAATCAGGGGAATGTGCTATCCCCCCCCTCCTCACCGCTGCTGTTCCCTCCGCCCCGAGGACGCGCGCTCCTCCTCGCACCCACCCTCCTCCCGTTCCTCCTTTTCCATGAGCCTTCGAGATTGTTGGTGTAGAATTTCCCGCGGGCCCCACCATCTCTCCTACTACCATCCCCTCCCCTCCTCCCCCCGGCGTCATTGTCCTCCCTCGATGTCCTCCTCATCCCGTCATCGAGCGGGTAGAGGGGGGTGGTCGACCATGACCATTATCAAGACGATCTCCTTGTAGTGGCGACATGTGATGGCATTGACTTGGCCCGACGTCAAGATCAAGGATCGGCGGCAGGGGAGTGGGAGTGGGAGTGGGAGCGGCGGCGGCAGCCGCGGCGGCAGAAGACGGAGGACGAGGCGGCGCGGTCCTCCTCCTCCCCCACTCGCAATGACTTGAGGCGATCCTATTCCTATCGCCCACGCCGGGGGGAGGATGACGACCTCCCGACCCTGACATTGTTCCCGACCCTCCTCCTACTGTAAGCCGCCGCGGACGTGTTGGAAGAGGACGCCGATGTCGATGACGTCGATGACGTTGATGATGTCGAGGATGCCTCCAAGGAATGGGACAACAACGAAAACGTCTTCCTCGTTGTCCTCGTCGTCGTCCTCGTTCTTCGTCCGTTCTTGGTCTTCCTGTCATTGTCGTCGTTAGCTTGGTCCGTCAGATCGCCGCCGCCGCCGCCCAAGGGCGATAGCCGACGAGACAATGAGCAGGATAAGGAAAACAAAGGACTCGTATGGCGATGAGGGGGTGAGGGTTTGCATCAATAGCCCATCAACCACGGCACAAATGACAAAGGCCGTGATGAAATGGGAAACAAAGACGCACACACATTTTGACCAAGAGGGGGGTCTCACCAGGTAACTCACCTTGCGTTGACATTGTGACCTCTGCAGGATTGGGGAGACTTTGCATGCAAAGATGAACAAAGAATGGGAGGTGCAGATGATTCCTCCTCGGGATGGTTGTGATGCGACCACAGCCCACAGCTGACTTTGTGGTTGTTCTTCTCTCTTGTGTGCTCTATCGCTCTCTTGTGTGCTCTATCGTTTTTGTGAAATTTTGGAGAGATATTGACCAACAG
>JALLBA010001278.1:0-10549 GCA_036939675.1 Cyclostephanos invisitatus
GGCCTTTCTCAAAAAAGAAGAAATGACATTTCCCGGGACTGAAACCATGGCCAGATGCTTTTCTTCCAGTTGTTAGTGTGAAATGTTAATGTATCGTACATGTAAACGGTTTATGCATGTCACAAGCACTTTTCACCTCTCTCAATATTTTGGATGTTCTGATCTTCGGAGAAGAGAACAGAGAGGGGGCCGGCCTGCGGCGGCGCGCGACAGAACTTTTGAGCCCAGGAGGGAGCGTCTGTTGATAAGTAGACAGACATCCTCTCGTTTCCGTTCGTATCTTTCGGTCGTGGGGAAGTACGTACGTACGTATTTACGCGACTATTGTATCGTATCGTATGGCACGTTGTGAGCTACCTCTAGAGCCTTAACACAATTTTTTTTGGGAAGAGCGAAGAGGGAAGAAAAAGAACCCTCAACACCACGATGTCGTCGTCCGCCGTCGACGAATGGATCGAATCGATCGATCCCAACACCGGACGGAAATTCTACGCAAATCTCATAACGAGGACAACACAGTGGGATCCGCCAACGGGATGGAATGATGCATCATGCCATGGCCATGGGGGGGGGAGGTCGAATCATCATGCGTTGCCGTCGTCGTCGTCGTCTTCTTCGTCGTCGTCGGCGTCGGCGGCGGCATCGGCGATGATGTCGATGTTGTCGAACGACGTGGCCGACGACGATAACTACGAGAAATATAAGGGATATAATGATTACAATGATGACGAAAATGCCCTCCCCGACGGATGGGAGGAGATGACGGATCATAACACCGGGAGGAAATTCTACGTCGATCACACCACCAGGGCCACCACGTGGACTCGACCCAGGAGAGAGAGGGGGGATGGGAGGGGGGGAGGACCGCGGCTGCAACAACCGCAATCGACGTCGCCGTCTTCGTCGACGTCGACTACGACGATGATGAACGCGATGAAATCGAATCAACGCGGCAGTCATCACCGCTGGGACGACGATCCGCGCGTCGGCGGCGGCGGCTCGTCGTACGCCAGCGAGATGACGCCTCATCGTCATCATCATCATCATCATCATTTTGGCAACGTATCGTCCTCGTCCTCGTTCTCGTCGTCGTCCTCGTCCCATGCGGGCCCGCCGCCATTGGACTTCGTCGTTATATCGGTACCGGACATGATGAGGACGAAATGTCCCGGATGCGAGAATGCGTTCACGTACACGAGGAGGAGGCATCACTGTCGTCTTTGCGGGGTGAGCGTGGTGTCTTGTATTTCGTGCGCGCTCGCGATGATGTGCGTGTGCGTGCGTGCGTGTCAAAGGAGCGTGCGATCCTGTCTCAAACTCTCACCCCCTCCTCCCCCCCCTCCCTCCCCATTCTCCCTTCCGACGAATAATAACGAAATAAAGGACGTCTTCTGCGATCCATGTTCAGCGACGCGTGCCGTCCTCCCCCTCGATGGGAAGGAATACGATGCCCCCGTGCGCGTGTGCGACACCTGCATGATCGACGTGAAACGCGGCAATTACTTCAGCATGCGACGATACCTAACACCCCTCCAGCTGTACGATGCATCGGGGGGTAGAAATGGCAATGGTAGTGGCAGTAGTACCGGCGAGGCATCCGCCGCGGGTGGGGTCGGCATCGGGGATGCGATCACGTCCCAAACCGTCGCGGCATCCCTCTCGTCGTTATCGTCCGACATCGATGCGATGCTACTCGATCCGACGACGTTCGCCGAACGCATGACGCTGTCCGCACAATTGCTCGTGCCCGCCGTCGGACGGCACTTGGGGGATCGTGCCAACGGCACGTCCGAGTATGCCGTTAGGGTACTCGCCGGATTGCTAGCGTTAGGGAGCATGTGCGGCGATGACTCGTTCGCGATGGCGGTTTGCGGCTGGGTGGGAGAGGGCGACTGGGACGAAAACGACGTCAAAGGAGACGACGACGACGACGAAGGCGTCTCGTCGACGATCGATCCGTCGTCCGACGGGAGGAAGGAGCGGGGGGGAGAACGCGAGTTGGTGAACGACGTATTATCGATACTCGAGTGGAACGGAACCGACGGCCGATCGCTCAGCGCCATGGAACAGGCGACCAAGGTCGTGTATTACATCACCGATCCGAGCTTCGTCGATGGCGCGATGGCCAAGTTGATCAGTCGCGGAGGTGGCGGAAGGGGGGTGCAGTCGTCGTCGTCGTCGTCGTCGGATGAGGAGAAGAAAGGGAACGACAACGAGAATGGCAATTACGGACCCGTCGACGTCGATCAGGCGGAGGAATACATCGTCCGAGATTACCTCCTGCGCATCGACGTACATCGGGCGTTCCGGGCCATGCTTGATCACGCGACCTGTTCGGAGTCTCCATCGTTGCAGCGATGGGCGGCAGCGTCGTTGCGCCATCTCATCGCCGAGGATCGACGTCGGGCCTGCTGTGCCCCCCCCGGCGTAATCCATTCGACATCATCCAAGTACGAGTCGTTCATGAAGCGATTGGTTAACACCGGGGGGATAATGATATTGTGCAGCCTCCTTTCGTCGGACGACGGGGATACTCGTACTCACGCCGCCTCGGCGTTGGAGGCGATCGTGGTCTCGACTCGCGACATCGGGCTCGCGTTCGGCGCGTCGTCGTCGTCGTCGAGGTCGGGGTGGCCCCATCGGGAGGGGAGGGGCACCGAGGACGATTCGGCGATCGTGGACGCCATCGTTTCCAACGGCGGCTGCGGTCCCGCGCTCGCGCACCTACTGATCTCGGCGGACGAATCCGTTTCATTCCTCGGATGTTCCTTCGCGTCGTCGATGATCTCCCCGCTGTTGACCGATCCTCGCGGATCTGGCCAGGCATTGCGACGGTGTATCGTCCCGTCCCTCGACGGCGGTGGAGGAGGAGGAGGAGCGAGTTTTCAGGCCGGGTGTGACGACGGCCTCTCGTCGTATAGACGCGCGGCGCTTGCCCTGGTCGTGCCGGACGGCTCTGGGGGGGTGTCTTGTTTACCATCACTGATACAGATTTTGAGAAGTGGCGCAGAGGGAGGATCGTCGGGGGGGACCCCCTCGCGATCGATGAAACTTCAGGTAGTGGCCGGCGAATGCATCGCTGCTATATCGCTCGCGATCGGGCACATCGCGACTGATGCATTCTCGAGTGGCAAAGACTCGTCTAACTGCGGTTCCCTATATACACAAGCGAAGAAAGCATTGGAAATCATGGAGAATGAAAGAATCTTTGATGTCGCCTACAAACTTGTTACGTCGGCATCATCTCATTCGTTGGATCCATCAAGAAATACTCCCCAGGCACGGCTAAGGGAGGCAGCTGGCTTGACGTTGTTCGCTTTATCGTCTTGCTCCAGTGTGTGTTCGTCAAATCTCGTTTCCAATAAGGCAGTCTTGGGACTACTGAATATCGCCGAAGAATCTTTGGCTGCTCCATCTGCATTGCGGGGCGATTGGGCCTCGCGGGGCCTCTGTTACTTGGAATGTGCGGCACAGCTTCTTCTTCAGGCATGGAGGAGTAATGCTGCTTCGTGTCTGAATCTCTTGCTGGAAGCCTTAGATGCCGGTGCAGTGGGTCTAGCAGCTCGTCTCTTAAAAGAGAAGGTGCACATTACACATCACGACAAAGCATATTCTCAGATGCGAATCAAAATTGCTTGGTAAGCCTGCCATTTTTATTCATTTTAGATTATTAATTAGTTCGTATGTATTAACTTGCAGCTGATGTTTTCTGGGTAGCTGCTACATGCTAAGTGCAATGTTTGGGATAGCTGCATCAAATGACGAAAATGCCCTTGGTATTTCTCGTCTCTACGGCGCCATTGATGCCGATTGTGCTGCGGCATTGGCATACGGCGACGAGTCGGGGGACAGGACCGATCTTGTGGCTTCAACCGTGTTTCTGCTGGGCGCCACACTACCATACGCTGCACGCTTCGCAAACGAAGATGCAGACGAGCCGTTGCCGATGAGTGATCTCTCGGAAGCGTGCATGATGGCCATTGGAAGCATGTGTGGTGCGGTGACAGGGCGTCCTGCGAACAAATCTTGTGTTGCCCAGTCGGAAGAAATTCAACACGACAAGTACTCACACCTGAGACTAGACGCAAGCGAGCTCGCGTGCAATGTTTTGACATCGACAAAAGATCGTGGTGCTCTATTGCCGTCTGTGCTGATAGGAGCCCTTGGCGGTAATTTAGTCAACCCTGCACTAAGACTTACTCTTGCCATAGCACTGAACGGTCATCATGAGCTCCGCGGAGATCTGGGAAGGAGTGGCATACTGGTTCCTCTGGGAGACATAATTCAACAGTCGCTATCGTCAGGTGAAAAATACATCTTCTCCGTCGCAGTTGCTATCGTGAAATTGTGTGGTCCGTGCACAAACGTTGATGTTCGTAGTGGAAACATTGGATCATTACAGACTGTCATTCGCACTTTGTCTATGGTGCTTTTGTTGTCTGACAGCGGCAACGATTACATGAATGAAAACCAACGTGAAAATCACCTGTCACTCAAATTTGAGTGTCTTCTCGCCTTAGAAGCCTTGAGCACAAATCAGGCACTGCAGAGCACAATGATGTCAGATTCGATCCCAGCACTGATACAATTCTTGACTCAGATGGTGGAGGGGGCAAATACAACCACAGCGAAGAATGCAGACGATGCCATTTGTTCAGCACTGAAAACGATTCGGGGTCTTGTTTCTCTCCCTACAGCTTCGTCGGTTCCAGCCAGGGATATAATCCCTTCGTTAGTGAAAATCTTGAATGCCAGCCGTGGCGAAAAATTAAATGCGCGAATGCAGGAAGTGTCTATTGATGTGTTGCATGCTATCGCCTTTAGTAAGAGTGGCGTTGCTCAAAATGGCGGTCTTCTGTTTGGTGGCGTTTTGGAATCAGTTGCGTCATTATTGGGCGGGACAGGAATCCCTTTAAGAATGTTACAGAGCATAGAAATTATCGAGTTCATTGTATCGGACATTGACTCGACAAGTCTATCTTCTCTATACACCCCGGAGAAGGATGCCATGTTGCGACAATTTGTCAAAGACATGACAAGCCAAGAGAAGTTTCTAAGAGCTCTTTTTGCGACAATGTTGGCAACGAAAAGAGGCGGCAAACTCTCCATCCCTCCATTGTATGGTCCTCCGCTTTTTTACCAGGAGGATCCTAGTTCGCACCTTGCTAGGAACAAAGCCATCAAGCTCTTATTCAGCATATCGTCGCTTCTCTGTAGTGACGGAACTGGCATTGGCAAAGAATTCTTATCACAATTTCTTGCGCTTAAAAACGTTCGTGGTGCAGCTGTGACAGTTGCCTTTACCTGTTCGCAGTTCATTCATTTATTAATGGATGAGGCAAATGGAGTTTGCGTTCCTCAGAATCTTTCAGATAGACAATCATTCATAGATATCAAGCTCCCAGTAATGAGGAGTCTATTGTTGAAGGTATTGTCTACAAGTCTTGATGAGTGCATGGCCAGTGAAAATTCGAGAGAGCAAGCGGAAACATTGATCTGCGAATCCCGCATACTCCAATTATGCTTATCATTTTGTCAGTCNTTCGAGAGAGCAAGCGGAAACATTGATCTGCGAATCCCGCATACTCCAATTATGCTTATCATTTTGTCAGTCAAAATCAATAAGCCAATCGGCATTCGATTTGTATGAAAATATCGTGTCGCAGCGTCCCATTGAGAAGGTTGGGGATTTGCTTCTCACTGACAAATCATCCATTGTCATGTTGTTCGATTTGGTAACTGGGCAAAACAATTTTGTGCTTGATTTAGAGCATTCAAAACAGACATTTGCGTTTACGCTGGGCAATCTCGCCAAGTCTGGCTTGCTCTCAGCGGCAGTAGAGCGGCATGGTGTGCGAAATAATGCAATCGCATCACTGTGCGCCTCCATTCAAGGGTCTGAGGGTGGGAATATTGACGAAAGCGAGACTAGCTTACCTCGCATTTGCTTGGAAAGTTTAGCGGAAATTCTTTGCGACAATGAAGGAAAAACTGTGAATATTAATATCACTGCTCTAGAGGCTCATGCAATGTCAACTACGGTTGGAAAGGTTTTATCCGCCACTCTACTTGGCAGATTTTTCACTCAAGCATCATTGGAATCAACGTGTGATGATTCTATCGATCACAGTTCAGAACGCTCCGCAATATCTCAATCTGCCGAAGCCCGGTTATTGTGCTCTCTTGCCTCCTTTCCCCAATCTCTTGATGTGCTAAATAAAGTTGGAGGATTGGAAGCAATTGGTCTCATAGCCCACGAGGGCGAGCTTCCAGCAATAAGGGCCATTCAAAGTGCGTGTCAATTGATTCCAAGAGCTGTCATAGATGTCGATGCGCACATATGCATCATGGAGGCTTTAATACACGTTGAAACTATGCTCTCAGCTGTTCCCTCAAATGTCAGCAGACTTCGCGAGGTTGCTATCTCGTGCCTACAAATTGTTGCTAGCTTGGGCCAAAACGATCTCACCAAATCGGCCATTCAGTCTGCAGAGCAGAGCTATGGCTGTCTAACTGCCGCCGAGTGTATCATCAATGCAAGCTCAAAGCAGATATCTAAATCAGGAAAATCGGACTCAGTCCCCGTTTTAATTGCCAACTCCCAAAACTGCGAAACATCGGAAGAAGGTGCATCACCTATCGGCAAAAATCTCAATGAATCGACTCAAATAGTGAGTGAAAGTTTACGGCTTGGCGACTTGGTTCTAATCAACTCGATCTCATCGCCCTCGAAGCGAGGGCAGAAGTTCGATCAATTGGAAGGAATAGTTGCATATCTCGGCCCCGTCAAGTTTAAGCCTGGGGATGATTGGGTCGGCATCCAATTGATAAGAGAAAGTGCAGGTCTTGGTAGGAATGATGGGAGTGTCAAAGGTGTGCGTTATTTTGATTGTGGCGACAACAAGAAGGACGGAGTTTTTGTTAAGAAGAATACTGTTAAGAAGCAACGAGATCAAGCACTAGTGATCAGAAAAGAGGAATTTAACATTCAAATTGAATTAGTAACTGAGGACAAGGTCAAGTCGCCTCTCGTCATGCAACAGGAGCGAGTGTGGGGCCAATTGTTATTGAACGACGACTTGTCTCTAGAACGAGCTTCGTTTTCGCTGTTGCTATCATTGTCTGCGAGCAAAAATCACAGGGAGGTGATGATGCAATCGGCCGATTTGATCAATGAAATGACATCTATTATTCAGCTTCCTAATCAAGTCAGTGGCTTTCATCGCAGTGCGTTAGAACTTCTTGTCTCTTTCACTTCTCATCTGGACAAGGCCGACAAAAGACTTCCGCGGCTCTTTTGCATGGTCGTTGAATCACGTACACGAGCTCTTCAAATATCAAGGGAGAAACGGCAGAAGATGGAATCAAAACAACTTATTAGTATGGCCATATCCGGGTTACAGAATTTGTTTTGCTCATTCATGGACGCGGATGAAAAATCATTGTCGATGAAGATTTCGTCTGATCTATTCGTGTGTCTAAACGATTCGTTGTACAAAGGAACCAAGTCAAGTAGAATGGCGGCATCGGATGAGGACGGGCAACTGTTTTACCGTCTGTCATCATTCTTAGTACACTCGCTTGAAACCAAAGCTTAATGGCTTCGAGTCTATCGGTCAAATTCGTCTCATCCGTGATCAGGTTCATCATGATGACGGCTAATGTCACATCGTTCGATCGCANTATCGGTCAAATTCGTCTCATCCGTGATCAGGTTCATCATGATGACGGCTAATGTCACATCGTTCGATCGCAATATGCCCATCTCGGCGGAGACAGGCGGAGACGATTTTTGGAATGCCGCGTTATCGCACTTTCTTTTTTATTTCTCCTGCAATATGACCCAGTCATCTCGGCAGCACTTAGGAATGAGTTACGAACTCATGATCCCCGACGCCGAACCTTCATCGCTCTATTTTCAGATCTGTCTTAAGCGCATTGCAGAGTCAAAGCTCGGCGCAGCGTCCATATCAGCGGCACAAATAGTGGTGAATCTGAATTGAAGAAATTGCATGTATAATGCACTTGAGATGCAGCGAAGGATGTAGATTGTTATGCGTGGGTGTTTACTTCGACGGAGGGAACGAGGGTCAAGGTGGCAGGGAGGCTTTACGTCACTGGCTTGTGTCCGATCATTGGCGTGCTCGAGAAGACCAGAGGCTATTGCGTTATATTCCTTTGCTCGCCACGCCATTTAGACACCCACTTAAAGACACAAAATGATGTGTATTTAGGTACATCCGTGTGAGTTGAGGGTTAAGGACCTTCAACCTAATTTACGAAGAGAGTTCATGAAATAAAACAATCTGCGTTTTGATTTTGATGCCCCCGTGCCAATAACGGCCAACTGCAATAACGACTGAAATTTGGACTCTAGCTCTAACAGCAGTATGCGCAGAGCGAAAAAGAGTGATTTGGATTTTTCAATAGACATTTCCGAAACAAAGCGGATATTACAGCTGGACTGGCACGTCAGCTGCCAAAATGTGATGCACAAGGAAGCCACTCCTTCGTTATTCGCCGCGGGTCACGACTGTTGGACTCAAGACATCATTTATTGAAACATTGAATGGAATTAGATTATTTCGCTACAACAACACTCATCCCCTGTCCCCAATTGATTCCGCACTCTTGTTTTGATCAGAACACAGAGAAAAATTTCTATCAAGAAGGGGAAGCCCCCTGGGATAATACTGGTCGATTCCATTCATGCTCTGGTTCCATTCCTGCAGCATCAAACACAAAAATGGGTTTGATGTCATCCGTCCCTCTTCCCTCCAAGGTTTGTTTACAGTAAAATGAACGGTCTCATATATGTCGGGATGAAATCTATTGTAGTATTGGAAAAAGTAATTGCCTTCGAGCTGGCTTGAAAGAGGAGCAGCTTCAGGGGGCATGATGCATCGATGGTACCTTTTCGACTTGGTTATGATACTTCTATTGCGAAGAAAAAAATTCGTAACAAAATCTTGATCACCATACCCATTTGATATAGGATCCCTTTCATACGAATCTGCTGATTCGAATCTCTGTGTCAATGTCAAATCATGTAGCATGGCCTTGAATACATCCGCGTCCGGACTGATTAGCAATGTTCCACTATTCCAACTCATGACATTTGTGTCTACCCCACAAGGTGTGTCATGGTCAAACCAATGCATTATGTTGGTGCGTATGAGGACGTCAGTGTCCATATTAATAATCTTGTCAAATTCAGTCAGATTGAAAAAAAATAGTTTGTTGAAGGTACCAACCCACATATTCTGTTCCGGTTTAAGATTGCCTTGCACATCCATTTTGTTCACCACTCTTACATTTTGTTCCCCCACCCACGAAGCTAATACATCACGACGCTCTGGGTCAAATTCTTTATCTACCAACACCACATGCGTTAACTTTTCCCCGCTCTCCTCTTCGGGAAGTAGCAGCATGTTGTACTTGATCAATTGCTGGTGTATGGAATAGACTCCATAAATCTGACCTTCGCCATCATCCACGAAGTTTGCCAAGGCATATTTCTGCCTGGAGCGAAAAATGTCTCTTTGTTGTTTTTCAGGCGGGACGACCCACACAAAAGAGTTTGTTACAAAAACCAATACCAAACAATTAACCAGGAGCGACGACACAGCGATCAATTTCATCCATGCTCCTCCGTTTACATGTAAATATTTCCGTTGTACTGTCATCATCTTGATCCCTCTTACATAAAAGTAGCCGGGTTATTCACATGACTACACTCTACACCGAAGGCGGGGCATCCGTTGGGGCAAAGGAAGACACGATACAACTATCTCCTTACCGGTTTATGGTCAATATCCTGGTCATTAAATCTTGTTCGTACGCGTACGTACTTTTATTTATGTAGAACTGTCCAATACCCCCCGACCTACATACCGTTGGAAAGCTGAGATCGCCCCCGTGACAGCTATGGTATTAGTTTATTATGGTCCCACCTTAAGTATTTGCCATAAATGGGCCGAAAGTGACAGTGTTTTTTTGAAGAGCAGAACACGTTTGGTCACAAACTTTTGGCCCGAAAACTCAATATTCGTAATATTCCTACGTGGATCCTACGAGATGAGTTTCGTGGGCGGTGACTTTTTGCTTCCCCCCTTTTTCAAATTTTCCTCTCTCTCTCTCTCTTTTTCAAAAAAGTAGTTAGGTTCGTCGATACATACCGTAGAGGCGACTGTAGGAATAGTACAAATATAGAAAAAAACCTTCGCACCTTTGTGGCCAGGTTATTTGACATTTTTGTGCCGAACGGTAAAGAGATACGTTGGATAGTAGTAGCCGTTCAAATTGCTACCTATCTACTTCATTTATGGTACACTGACACCGACGACACCGACACCTTTTAATCATTTACTACCGCCTTATTATCAATTGAGACTCTAATTCGCTAGCGGTTCATTAAGGGTTAGCTAAGGGTAGAATAAGGGTAAAATAAGGGTAAAATAAGGTTGGGAATTACCTAGCGTAGAAAGCCTCGTAGGCATGTACCAGTTCCATTTTTCGGCTGTCTTTGGCCGAGGAGGGGAGAGAGAGG
>JALLBA010001279.1:0-13226 GCA_036939675.1 Cyclostephanos invisitatus
CGTAGGAATCCCGTAGGAACTAGTATAAAGTGTCAAATCCTACGGCAAGCTCTCTCGGCCACCCCTCCGCCACCCCTCACACCTTCCACCATAATCAACACCGTCCCCGCCCGAGCGGCCGCGGAATATTCCATACGTCGGCACGCCATCGTCCGGCGACGTCGCCCCGTTGCCCGCGAAACAGGCGGTATTCGCGTTGTCAGTGCGCGTCGTCGTCGTCGGGGCGGGAGGAGGGAAGCAATGACAACGACGACGACGACGACGACGACGACGACGACGTCGTAATCGTCGATGGCAGCGACGATGCCGATGCGAAAAAATACTCGAACGATCCGTCGATGCCGCTCAAGGGGAAATCCGTTTCCCGCCCGAACGTTGACGGGGGTGCGAAGGGGGGGAGGAGGATCGCGTCGCCCGCGAGGAAGACGTCCCACATCCACGACGAGGGGAAGGCGATGGACGACGATGTCGGGGATGGGATGGAGAATGGCGGTGGCATCGACGTCGTCATCCCGCATTCGCTGTTAAATTAGGACCGTGGATCGGGATGGAACGAGTGCACCATGCTCGTGCAGGTATAACGGCAGTAGCGTTGGCGGCGGACCGCGTTCCGGAATCGGTAGTAGGGTTGGCATCATGGGAGGGGCAACGGCGGCGCGGTTGTTGGCTTTGGAGGGGGGAGAGGAGGAGGAGGAACTGGCGATGGTGCGGGAACAGGAGCGGGGGTTCATGGACCACGGCTGTCCTCGTTCTATGGGATGCATGTGCGGCGACTCGGTGTGACAATGGAATGGGGAAACGAATTATGTGTGGTAAATAAATAGAACTATTAAGCTAGTGACATGTACGAAAATTGCTTTTACAAGTGTGATAAACGAGCAGCCACAAATTGTCTGTTAGTGATAAAAAGCTAGAGAACAAACGAAGGTGAAACTAACATAAGCGGTAACACAGGAATGGCAAATTTTTAAAAGTGACACAAACGAATGCCATGTTTATACTGGCGACGTTTGTAAAAAGAATCAAACACATAGGCGACTCTAATGAACAGACACGTTAAAACAGGTGACCTAAACGAACCTAATACTAACATAGGTGACTGTATATGAGGAAGAACGAAAATGACCAGGTGATGTTAAAATAGAAATAGGTCACCTTTCGACAAACGAAGGGCGACCGCCGACGGTGTGATATTTGAAGAGCCACACTCTAAAAGTGACTGCAATTGACCTATTCTCCCAAAAATTAGTGTTCATAACACAAAAAGATTTGCTATCAAAAGCAAAAACATTAGTTTTAGTGGTTGGCGCATCGGTAGGATTGATTATCGTGCGATTGATTTAGACAGAAAAGCAAAGGTCGATCGAATAAATTGGTTCGAAGTTCGGACCCCCGTCGCGGGCGCTCTTGTATTTTTGTACTGCGACGTCCCTTTTTGCCGGGGCATAGGTACGATCGATGTACTAATATTCGAGCCGAGGAAAACGATAAGTATCACGTGGCCTTCTTATATTTTTGAAAAACGCGGACTTTTGACAAACACGACATCCATTCGAATATGGCTTAATAGTGAAACGCTCGTTACATCGAGACGATCACGGCAAGCGGGTGTGTACCTCACGGCGGCGAAAGGCCGAGATTGGCGGCGATTTGATCGGCCTCGCCGAGGTCGATTTCGTCCTGGACATTCCCCCGAACGAGCCGGAAGGCCCTCTTCCTGTCCGCGCTCCATCGCACCCCCTCCCCGACGCGATAATCCGAGCTGTAGCGACTCACGTCCACCTCCCCGTCCCTCCACCTGTACGTTCCCGGACCGTCCTTGTAGCCGTTGTTCCAACCCCCCTCGTATACGTCTCCGTTTTCGATGTGCATGGTGCCGTGACCGTGACGCTTGCAATTCTTCCAGCTCCCTATGTACACGTCCCCGGTGTTATACGTCGCCTTGCCGTGACCGCTTCGCTTGTCGTTCTTCCACTCGCCCTCGTACTCGTTGCCATTGTCGGCGACGAAGACGCCATATCCGTCCCGTTCGCCCCTGGAATTCAGGTCCCCCTCGTACTTGCCGCCGAACCCCTTAGTTCCGGATCGGCTCTTCGCATCGTTGTATATCGAGGCGCCGCCGCCCATGGATTGACCGCCAACGGATTTCGCATCATCGAACGTATCCCTGTCCTGCGGATACCTCGGCCTCGATCTGCTCGTGGCCCTGGAGGAGGTGGTAGTGTTCCCCTCCTCGCTAAGGAATGTCCGTGCGAGGTCGAGATTAGATAGCTTGGAGTCGGTGTGGATTCTGCCGTGAGATGGCGGTGTGACGGCTGATTTCTTGGATTCTCGGGTAGAATCTCTCTCGTCCCCGTGAAACGATCTACTCTTTACTGCGCTCCTTGACCTCCCCACGCTCCTGGACCTTCCTGAGGCATACGAAGATGCAGACGATCGATCGATATCAGTTAGACCCGATGAAATTGATCCAATCGTCATGTTCTCAATCTCAAGCCCATTTCTACTCTCAAAATTAGATTTGATATTTTCCTCGCGATGCGGCACCAGAGTCTGGACGTTAATATTGGTACCGCGACGAGTGGTTGCCTTGTCGTCTTCGAATGTTGACTTACTGGCGCTTGCAGTGCTACTGCTGTAGGTATCCATAGAATGAACATCCTTGCTCCTGGTATACTGGCTCCTGCGCTCGGGTATAGAGAAGGTAGTGCCCCGCGACTCCAATCGCGAATAGTCGCCCTGACCAGCCGCGACACTCCGAGAGGCATGAACCTCGCGTGCCGTGGCAAGGCCCGACATCAGACTGTCAATCTTCGTCTCATATTCTTGCCTTGCTTGGGACATGCTTTTCGTCATGGAATCGATCGTCGATTGGGCATGTTCGAGGTCTTCCTCCAAATTCTCAATCCGTCTATTCGCTTCCTCCTTGTCATGAATGAGCTTTTGAAGTGCATTCTTGGCATCACCGATGGCCGTTTCTGCCTGATCAATTTCATTCTCAAGGCTGGAAATTTTCTCCAAAGCTTCTTTCTTTTGCATTTTCAACACTATCATAGAATGATTGAGCTCGTCGTTTTCTTCCTGGACCTTAAACATTCTTGATTCCTGCTCCTTCTTGAGTACGGACATTTGCTTCCGAAGCTGATCTGTGACTTGATCAGCTTTGGACCGCTCTTGCTGGAGCTCTAAAGTACGAGCATCCGAGGTCTTCTTCTCCCCTAGTAGCGTCTCAATCGCGGCTTTGGCATCGTCAATGGCACCATCTGCATCTGATACCTCCTCTTCCAGTCCTCGAATCTTATCCATAGCTTCTTTCTTCTGCGACGAGAGTTCAAGCATGGTACGATTTATTTCATCATTCTCCCTGCTGAGGCGCGAGATTTTGCTCTCGTAACTTTTCCTCTCGTCGTCTAATTCTTGTAGCAAATTATTTATGTGGTTCTCCCTGTCAGTCAAATCGCTTTCTACCTGGTTCAAGGACTCAGTCAATGATTTCCGCTCTGCCATGAGCTTATCGACAACCTGAAATAATCACAGTGAGAAAAATGCGACGTTGTACACCTTGATTAGTGAAAGGCTGAAACAACTCACCTGAGAGAAATTTGCGGTGGTTTCATCCATGTTAGCATCGTGTTCCTCCCGTTCGATGTTAAGTTGCTCTGTCAATTTTTGACGAGCGTTATTGGATTCATCGAGATCAGCCTCCAAATTGCGAACATGTACAGTCAGTTTCTGTCTCTCCCTGGCCAGCCCATCATTGTCATCGTGAACTTTATTTAGTTCATTTTCCAACGACTGAATCTTTCGATCTGATATCTCGACTGTACTTTCCAAGCCTTTCTCAAGATTCTCGATTCGTCTCTCGTATGCGAATTTGTTCGCGGAGAGTTCTGTCTCCATGTTTTTCATATTGGATAGAATTTTGCCGTGCTCGTCCTGCAAATCGTGCAGCTGGTCTTCTACGTCTGCTTTTTCGTTGTTGAGCTTGTCTATCTTGTCCAGATATTTCATGGTAATATTATCGATTTTTGTTTCGTACTCCCGAGAAGTGGAGTCGAGCTGCTCTTGAATCTTATTGGCATTCGTTTCTGCCTCTTCCTTGTCAGCCGTTAGCATCTCAATCTTGTCCTGTGCCCTATCATTATCAAACTCTGCTTTTCTAATCCGCGTTTGAAGCTCGGCGATTTCTTCGCCCATATTTGCCGCCTCATCCTTAGCCTCGTTCATCTTTATCATTAGATTCTCCATGACGTGCTGTTGCAGAAAATAAGTTCAAGATATGCGTTAGGATTTGTTAGCACAAGAAACTGGATGAGCGTTGCAGTGCCCTTACCTCGTATTCTTCCTTGGATTCCTCCGTGGTTTTCTTCGCTTGGTCCAAAAGTTCTTTTCCCATCTCAACTTCCTCCTCTAGCCTGCGCGCGCGATACTCGGCTGAACGCTTCTGCATCCGTTCTTCGTCTAGTTCAATCCTCATTTTTTCATTTTCTTCTAAAATTCCCCCAATTTCCTTCAAGTGATCTTCTTTGGAATTTAGCATCTCATTCCTCAAACGATCGATTCGCCCCTCGTACATTTCCGTTGCCGATTGTTGCTCTTTCAACGCCTTGTCTAACATCATCACCTTGACCTCCAATTCCTGCTCGAGCTTACGTACTGTATCCCTCGTCGCATTATTTTGATGCGATGCATCTCTCAACTCCAGATTCTTCTCATCCAATTCATTTTTCAGCTGTTCCAGTTGCTCCTCGTACTCCTCTTTCTGCGCGACCATCTCGTCCCTGGCGGCGTCCGTACGCGATGAAAAATCGGCGCGCACGGCGGCCATATTCTTATCCATGGCCTCGATCGTCTCCTGCAAATCGGCATTCTCCCCCTCAAGACCGTCCAACTCTTTCTTAGCCTCGTCTAATTCCTTCTGGAGAGCAATGGCCCGACCGCGTTGTTCGCTGCTCTCGTTAGTTTTGCCAATCAATTGTTTCTCGTACTTTTCCCGGACACTTTCAATCTCGGCATTCAAATCGGCGACGCGCGAATCATATTCCTCCCGCAGGGCGTCCATATCCATACGAATCTATCGACGGGGAGGTGAGGGGGGGGTGGGGGGGCGACAAATCAGTGAGGGAAGTAGAAATCACGAGGTCATGAAATGGACAGGGAAATTATCATCACTCTTACCTCCTTGAGCTCCCCATCGAGCTGTCGGGCGGTCCGTTCGGAACGTTCCGTCCGTTGTAACAGATCCTTTCGTTCGCCGTGCAACTTATCCCTCTCTGCATGGAGGTCTCCCAAGTCCTGCGACGTCTCGGATTGCAGCGTTTCCAACCTAGACTTGAGTTCGGATATCGCGGCCTCGTAGGATCGAGCGGCCGCCTCGGAGTCCTCCTGCTGTCCCTCCAATTCGGATTCGAGGTTGTCTATCTGGGCCTTCTGCTGATCGACGACGTTGCGTTCGATTTCAAATTTGTGATGCAACTCGTCGAGCTCGGCGGATAATCTTATCTCGGTCTCGCGCAGCCTCTTCGCGATGTCCTCGTTAGACATCGACCCCTCCAACCTCGCACGTTCGGCATCCCTGCGCGCCAATATCAGGTCCTCGTGCATCTTCGAATTCTCCGCCTCGAGCGAATCCTTCTCCTCCTGCAACTCCTCGACCTCCTTGGAATACATGGACAACTGGGCGGTAAGTCGAGAAATTTCCCCCACCAGCGCCTCCCTCATGGCAGTCGTCTGCGCCTCGCTCTGCATGAGTGCGCGATCGGCATCCCTCTTTAATGTCTCTATCGACGCTATTTCGGAAGCGCTCTTCTCGAACTCGACGCTTTGCGTTTCCATCATGGATCGCACCTCCTCGTTCTCGACCTCGAGCTCGTGCACGCGGCTGCTAATCGAGCTTATCTCGTCCATGGCATCCCTGTACTGCTGATTGAGGCTGTTTATCGTCTCGTCGGCCGAGGCCTTGTCCTTGGACAACTTGGCATACTCGTCCTGTATCGTCAATACGAGGACGGATAGCTCCTCGGCGGACGCGTTCTCGAGCATGTTATTCGGCTTCTTCCTACCGACGCTCACGCTCCGCTGCCGCTGTTGGGGCGGCGGCGGCTCCGTCGACGCTGCGTTAGGGACGGCGTTGGACCTTCCGGGGGGGGACATCGTTCATGCAAGAGGCGGGGAAAAAGTCGCTCAGTGATACGGTTCCATATTCATGCGGAGGATCTGCGCCGTATTTTTACTAGCGACATCGCGTCGCCGCCGAGACGGGAGGAGAACATCATGGTCATGAACAACAATCGATGTCTACACTTTAAAATCGAGTGAGCGGGCCCGACTGTTGTTTTTTATGAAGACAGCGAGAAAGGCCCCGAGGGTGAAGTCGCACCGTGACTACTAATCTTCTCTATGTTGTAAGTATTTACCTATGAATTTCCGTTCACAGACAACCCCCTTCGGTTACCGAAGCACCCATATTTGGTCACCCTGTAGGGCAAAACCATGAATTCATACCTACGAAACCATGACATTATGGGCATGCTCCCCAGCCCCCTCAAAGCTGAAAACCGGGGTTTAGCACCCCAAGACATATTCCGACAGACGTGCAGTGTAAAAACCCCGGTCCGAAACGATGGGGTATTACTATTTAAGCAGACCTTAGAGCCAAAAAATCCCTAAAATCACTACCATGAATTAATGCCTATATTACTCTATCCACAATGCTCCACCCGATGCGCCCCAAAGCATGCCGAGCACAGATCAATCGAAGGATCACATGAACAATAGTCCCGTGTATCCTTGCGGCACCAAGTGCAAGGGCGGGCGAGATATACCGTCCTCACTCGCTTGAACGCGCGACGCTCGGGATCGTATTTTCCCTCGTGCCTGCCCCTCTTCTTGAGGACATGGGGGGTGTTTGAGACCCTCCGGGGGCGAATCGGAGAGTTGGGAGCCTCCCCGTATGCGTTCAGTTTGTTTTCCAACATCAGCTTTGCGAGTGCCCTCCGAAAATCGAGCACCGGCTCAGCCGATTGCTTCTTAGCACGGGCCCGAGCCATCCCAGCATTAACCTCTGCAACGGACAAGAGGAAGGTGAACTGACGATTTGCCCACCATTTGGTCTTCCACGCACTCTCCAATGAAATAGGAGCGTGGCGACGTTTGTTGACGTCGTCCACCCAATGCTTCCCCCTGTTGTGTCGAGAGAACGGCTCGGCATATTTAAAGGTTTTCCACTGACCGTTCACCTGTCGCCAGGTGGGGTGGTCCTGGATCTCATCCAGAACTCCATGCGTTGACATAATCTTCGTCACCCAATCTGCATCCTTGCAACAATGAACGAGGAAACGTGTTCCGTTAATCTCCTGCACGTACGTTTCGTTCTCACCTAGACGCTTCCCCGCCATGTGTTGGTCAATGAAGTCCCCCGGGACATGCTTTGGCCAGTACCTCCTTTTCTTGATGAGGAACTGGCCGTAAACCCCCTTCTCGTGAAGCGCCATCACACCTTCCGCCACGCAAAAGCCGCTATCCCCCGTCACCACCTTTCCCGTCCGGTGAATTGGCGCAGTCATGTCGAGCAGGAGCTCAACCGTCTTTGTATACCCCTCGTTCTCCCACCGTGTCGGATATGCCCACCTTCCGTTCGTCAACTTCGGCCGATCCTTCCCCTCGACCAATCGAATCCTCCACATGATCGGATTGTGGCCTTGCTCGTCCCCATCTGCGATCGAATGATATTCGTTCCCAAACGGCCACGGCTTTCGGGGACAGACCATGAATCCCGGGCAGAACTTGTTCAGCCAGCTGTTCATGGATTCGTCGAGGCAGCTGATCCACGCGGGCGAGTACTCCCTCTCGTAGTGATCGTTGAACGCGTCGATCACCTGTCGTACCTCGTGAAACTTGTCAACGAAGAGCAACGGATCAGCTTTGTCCGTGTATCGGAGGGCGCCCGTGATGTCATAGAACCGCTTCTTCGACATGAACGCATTCAATCGAAAGGGAGCCCCCTTAAACTGGTCGATCGGAACCGTCGACCACCATTCGTCACGTTCACCGATGACCTGAAAACATGCCATGTAGAATATGCAACCGAGCCAGACGTAGAACTCGGAGAGGTTGATCGGCGTTCCAAGGTGCCTGTTCGTCTGGGGGATGATGACATCGAGGAGGAACTGCTCCGGGAAACACATCCGGAATAGGTCGAGCTCGTTCATCTCGGCGATGATCTCCCATCGATGCGAGGTAAACTTGCCCTTCGAGTTGCTGACGTTGGTCATCCGCCTGGGGCATATAGTGGGCTTTTCGAACCACCCATTGCCCGGATTCATCGCGGTGTTCTCCGAATTTTCTGGGGCCGGCTCGTTGTCATCGTCCACTTCAATTCCCTGGCGCCGAAGATCATCGACGTCGACTCCGTCATCACCAACGTTGGGAACAACATCACGGCCAGCAATCCGGAGAGGATCAGCTTCAGCGGCCACAGCAGCAGCCGGTCGTTGATGTCGACGCGACCGGGGTCCGCGATTCTGCTCGCCCGGAAATGGCGTTTCGGGGGCTGAAGTCACCGAGAAGTTAAACTTCACGATGTGGAACTCCGTTCCATCGTCGATTTCGGGGATGCGAACAATGTAGCACCACTGCTCCTTTCTGTTGACAATCCTCTGGCCCTCGCCAATAACAAGCACATTTGTCAGTTCGCGCTTATCATCGTTGGGCCATCGCTCCCTTATTTTTGCACTAGGGTGGAAGAATCGGGCCTTACCAGCACCGAGGGCGCCGATGCCGGCGGGGAGGGATCGAGTCACCATGGTGAGTTGTGGCGTTCTTTTGTGGCTCGCCGATTTCCTGGTATGTTACCTACGAATTCCTACCGTAGGGATTGGTTGGAGTCAAAATCTTTTTTTTTCGACACATCGCAACAACCACGATGAGCCCCATTGTCGATGCGCGAAATGATACCGACGAGCGCACAATGGTATTCATGGGCCGCGCGCGGTTGTCCGACTCCCCAACACCATGATCGACATTGGCATAATCAATTTTTCCGAGATATCTGCAATATTCGCCGAGATCGACCCCATTGAACAAACCATGAATTCATACAAAAACCATGAATTCATACCACCCTGCAGGGTGACCAAGAACAGTAGATTTTACTACAAATTCTCAATACTGTTTTTCTGCACAGCACGAAAAAAAAATTAGTATTCCTCAGCATCACAGTTTGAAAATTAGTTTTGTAAGCAGCACGAAATTGAATTTCGTTCATTCAGTCACCTCCCGAAATGAGCTAATAGTTTGCATGAAAATTCGTTTCTAGAGCAGCACGAAATAGTTGATTTTCTGATGGGCTAGTTCGTTTGTTGTCATTTTCTAGTCGCTGCTGTCACTCTTCCATCAATGAAAACTTTCATTCTATTAGCAGCACAAAAATAAAACATCTATTCATGAGCAGCACGAAACCGAAGTGTATTCTTTTTATTCATTTTTTTTAAATTAATATTTTCATGAACAGCACGAAATTTAAAATCAATATATTCATGAACAGCAGGAAATGTGTGTATGTGTATTCAAAGACTACATGTCGACTTCTAAAATAATATTATTCGCGAGCATCACAAAATATCATGATACCTTACAGAACATTACATAATTGAGAATTTTGTTCCAAGTGCATGAATACCAACATAAATTATCCATGAGCACCACGAAGTTAGTAAACAGCTGTTTAGAACACAAGCCTTAACACTATCCACTTTGCGTCGCACACAGTCACTAAAAAGTCTCTTTGCAGCAATCGCACAAAATATTGATCAACACCATGGCTCGAACGAAAAGGACTGATCGAAAGCCACCACCCCAAAAGCAGCCGCGACAAACAGCCTCCCTCCTTGCTTCAGCAACAGAGGATTCTCCCAGCAGGGGCACCAGAAGTAACCGCAACTCTGCCGCAGCAAGGACTGTAGAAAGGGCTATTCATGACGATTCTTTCCATAGTGATCCTGGTCGTGACGAGATTAAATATTCTGACAATGATTCCGACTACAGCAACAACACAGATGAAGCCAACGCAGATGATGACAAGGAGGACAGGGTTAATGATGAAGAATATGAAGACACAGATGATGATGAGGAAAATGTTGATGACACAGACAACGAGGAGGAAAATGAGAACGATTATTCCGAATTGCTGGATAGTTCCCTGTTGGAAGACGAGGAGCCATCAGTATCATATCGCGTTGATTGGGTGAAAGGAAAGGGTGCCGGAAGGAAGCCCAACAAAGGCCGACCGCCTAAACCCAATACATCGAACATGACAGCTGTTGAGGCCGAAGAAGCCATTAAGGCATGGGAAAAAGGTTGGAAGAGGGAAAGAGACAATCAGCGCAGGAAAAATGTTAGTGGACAAGGAGTTGATGGCTGCAGTTTTGTGGATGATAGTATTGGATACACTGGGTGTACCAATGATAGGTTGAGGACCATGACGGAGGTTGCCGAGTTTGCCCTTTTAGAGGGTCATACCTTTCCCGACAAAGAAACTGTGCTAATGAGAATTGGGGAGGAGGCAAATTTATATGGTGTGCGGATTAAGATCGTCCGCAGTGATTCTTTTCAGGTCGATGTTAGGGGTGCTAATGGTGATCCGTTCCATGTGCTTGCCTACTATGGAACAATGGCTTTGAAGTGGAAAGTCACAAAGTGCTCCACAAGGAATGGGCGCAAAGTATACACCCCTGCACCAAAAGGGACAAAAGGAAATTGGAAGAAGCCCCCAAAGCCATCACTCCCATCTGTTGAAGTAGCCGACCTCCCTCCGCCACATCCCGATGAACCCATTGTTGATGCTTTTGACCCATTAGGACTTATCGAAGAGGGTACTGCAGATGAACCTTTGGGAGAACCTGGCGATCATATTGAGGAGAATGAATTAAGTTTGACTCCCAGTAAGAGGACGCGCGTCAAGTCACCCATCAAGTCAAAATGGATTGTGCCTTTGTTGCAGGCTGCTATCACAGAGACTCCAAACCTGTCCGGGAAGGAGATAGTACTGATCCTACAACCATATATCATTGATATATTCTTGACTTATCCATTGATAACAAAAGTAAGAAACCTTATCAGGGATCGAGTATTTGGTGATCCAGACACTAATGTAACCTACCTGCCAGCCCTGGTGGAGCAACTTGAGGAAGGTGGCCATGATTTTGAAATTGTTGTCAAAAGTCCATCAGAGTTGCGCAAACGCCTCCTCGATGTAGTGCTACAAGAGAAGATGAGATCAATGAAAAAGGAGGACAAGCTAATGCTTCGGGACCAGAAGCTTAAGTATTTGGAAGCATGGGAATTTGTGAACAAGGATATGTTGGATGACGTTGGATTGTCCAAGGGTTGTGCATCACGCAGTGACGACCGCTTTGTTTCTGGAGTGTTCCTCTCTATTCAAGCTGCAAGTAAAAGTGTCCCATTGCTGCAGACTGTTTATCAAGCTGACGCAGCACATATGAATTTCGGGAAGTATACTCTATATTCCTGCTATGGGATCACTGCAAACTGTAACGCATTTCCTGTGGCATTTGGTATTGTATTTGGCAATGAGGACAAGGAGGGATGGGAACGTTTTTGGTTATTTGTCAAGAGTCGCCACCCTTGTCTCGATGATCCTAAGGTGACCATTATAACTGATCAACAGAAGGGATCAATTGAAGCAATGCGACAAGTACTCCCAAATGCTGTCAATTTCTTCTGTAGCTATCACCGCACCAAGAATATAAAGGAACAGGTGAAAGGTGGTGTTGGCGAGTATTCATGCCAATGGTATTATAATCTCCTTCTTGGATGTGGCCGCATTGAGACCATCAATAAGCACAAATATGATTTGGCCACAAAGATGGAGAACAAGGCTCTGGCATACATTGGCTTAGTGCCAGACCATCAGCAGTTTCCAGCAGCCCGCGTCGCCCATGGTGCTTCAAATGGTGTGGATGTCTACATGTATCAGAGGTCATCCTCCTCCACTGCAGAGTCGATGAATGCTGCAAACAAAGCAGTCCGAGATAGGACTGCAGTTGACCCAGTTAATGCAATAATACTAATGCTGAAGCTAGAATCAAAGAGGTTTGGAAGTAATAGGAACAAGGCCTGGTCTTGGAAGGAGGTGTTGACTCCTCATGGGAAGACTTTGATGGAGAAGGTGTTCCGCGGTGTGAACCCACGAGATTACAGTATCACTGTTGAAGCTGAAGCAAGTAGTGGTGCATACAAGTGCTATGTGTCGAGGAATGTCTCCCAGTACAATTATGTCTGTTGGTTTCCTGCGGATTATGATGATGAAGGATCCCTCTTTGGAAGATGTAGTTGTGGTGTTCCTAACACTGACGGACTACCATGCCATCATATGGTAGCTGTTGTCAAGTCATACAAAATTGAAGGCCTCAATGAAACTAATGTAATGCCAATTTGGTGGCATACATCTCACTGGCGGAAGCAATATCCACGGGAGTGTGAANATGTATGCAACTTTGACATGGAGAGTCTTCGCAACTCCACAACTGCAAAAGTTGACAAGGCATATGTTCTTTGTCCACCATATGCAGGGCCACGTAAGGGTGGACGGCCAAGAGAGGAGAAGCGAATCAAAGGTGGGGTGGAGCTCGCGATGGAGAAGAAAATGAAAGCATGATTCTGATGATGATTCCGACATTCTGGATACCGAGATTGGCAAAAAGAAAGCAGCCACGTCAATGAAAGGAACAAAGAAGAAGGGTAAGGCATCATCAACCGGAAGGAAGAAGGAACCTACCAAGGGGAATTTGAATGCCATGAAGAGTGGAAATGATGGAGTGAGTGCGAGGAAGAAAGTGCGGAACAAGAAGTAGGTTTGATATAAAGGGATAGGTCTGATGTGTTTGTGATAAAGTGTGCTGCTATTTAAGTTATAGGTTTAAGAATTAATGTGGTAAGAGAATCGATAATATCCATTTTGTGCTGCTAAGAGATTGGTTTTCCTTCACATGTCTTAACATGTGTTTGTCATTGTTTTTTGTGCTGTTCATCGATACTATCATAAAAACACAAAAAATGAAAGACAAATGTATCATTTCGTGCTGTGTATCAATGCATACTATTTGTATTCCGTGCTGTTAATGACAATACAAAAATATTATTTCGTGCTGCTTGCTAGACATCGATAGGTGGCTAATTGGGTGATTTAGCTTTACTGTTAAGTTGGT
>JALLBA010001280.1:0-15289 GCA_036939675.1 Cyclostephanos invisitatus
ACAGACGAGCCAACTCCGTCGCCATCAGACGATCCCACCATGAAGCCCACGGATAAACCTTCTCCTATACCAACAGAGGTGGAGTTCCTTACGGAGAAACCCAGCCCTATTCCCGCAGAAGTGGTATCTTCTGCCCCCACTCCTTGTGAGGGTCGCAAATGGTACATACTGATTTTGAACGAAATGAAGCAGTGCACCAATGGATATGAAAATCCTGAAACTTCCAACGACATGGATGAAGTAACACACTATGATACTCTTACGGAATGCTGTGAATATGGGGGATTTGAAGTCGGAGAGTGTTTGTACTTGGACGTATGCATTGAGACGCCAAAGCCTTCTTCACTCTCGCCAACACCGGTTCCAGAGCTCGCTACAACGGTGCCAACGTATATGGAACCAAACACTACCGAGCCACCAACTGCTGAGCCTGTCATATCATCCCCTACAACTCCCGTACCATCACCAGAGCCATCCATGACTACTGAATCCATTACACCATTTCCTACACCTTTGCCTTCATGTGGTACTTCGCCAACGTGCCCCACCCCTAAGCCAACGATCTGTGAAGAGCAGCTATGGTATTTTGACGGCGAAAAGTGCATGCGAGGGCCTGACATGAAACCTGACAGCGACGAATCGATTTTGTACGTCACGCCGGAAGAGTGCTGCGAAGCTTCGTTAGACGATAAGAATTGCCCCGTCAGTGATGGATGCGAGCTCTCTTCCACGCCTTCTCCCTCCACGAATGAAATTACATCACTGAAGCCCACGGCATGTGAAGAAAGATTGTGGTACTTTAGCAGCGGTAGCTGTACCAACGGGTACGGTGACTTGTCCAATGACGTTGGCGATATCATGTACTCGACTCTTAATGAATGCTGCGAGTATGAACTTCCTGGCTTGTTGTGCTCATATGATGATACTTGTAAACCACCAACGGCGGCTCCGTCACCAGGGTTAGAGGTGTTCACCTATTCACCCACTTTTGGAAGTACGCCAACCGTTTCGAAGGAGACTACTGGTCCACCTACGACGTCCAGGATTCCGCGTACTGTGTGATTGCCAGCCATGAGATCATCCCCAAGTCAATACCATCAACCTCAAATGCCAAGACGTCTTGAAATACATGACTTACGTGAATATTTGTTTGTAAATCGAGCTTTTTTAGCTCAATATTAAGAGGCAATTCCTCTCCAACTTCTAATGAGAAAATTGAAACTGTTGTCTCGCATCTACTGAAATATTATTTTATGTTATGTCAGCACCTCAATATCTTTGTTCATAATACCAAGTTGTGCATGCTTTACCCCCACCCCTGCAATTCCTTGACCATTAACTCCGAGTGGATAAAAGCGCGACATTAGAAATCTAACATCATCTTTAATACTAGACGAGGGCACTCGACATCCAAACATTCATAGATAACACTCTTGCGCGGTACGCTCTGCTAAAATAGGTGCGGTGATGTAGTCCTCCGTTCGCGGATGTCGAGGAGAGAAAAATAATGACAACGTGGGGAAAGAGGGGGAGGAGAACTTGGGGGAGAGTCGATCTCTGCTAGAAGTACACGTCGCGACTGCCGTCAGCTCGTCGACGTTGGGAGGGGGAGGACGTAACGCAATGATACCTATTGATGCCCTTTGTCGAAACATCTGGTGTTATCAGTGTCCCGCCCCTTCCTCGCGCCGCTCCCGTCAGAACCCGTTAGAGTCTGACGCAATGCGATGGTTTCGTTCCTCGACAATGTGCAGCAACACCAGCTATAAAAGTGGTTTAAATACGCCTTGTCGATTACATACAGTCGGCCTAACGCCCTCTCTCTTGAGGGGGGGGGGGGTGAAACAGGATATAACCAGAGGAGAAATTACAAGGAGGGGAGAAGCATGGTATCGCAGAGGGAAGAAGGAAGTCAACCCATCATGATGTAATATGTTTTGTCCCCTGCAAACTGCACTATTCATTCAGGCTGATTTCTGACTCATTATTCTGAATAGCAAATTAGGGGGGAAAGGTGATTGTCATCTCTTCATAGAAAAATCAAGCCCAGTATCCATATCATCCACTCTGCATCGACTTACACCGCTCATTTGTGAAAAATGGTCCCCGAAGGCTCTGAATAATCAATAAAAATAAAATCCCATCCTACCCATCCGATTCATACGACCGTACCCATATTCGGTCGGAACCCCCCCCCCCCACCCCACCCCACCATCATCACCATTCCCCCCCGTCACTCACTAGAATTTCAAACTCGGCATCGCCGGGAGGGGGATGTGACTCGTCTTCGTCTTGATAACCTATGTATGAGGGACGACAACGATGTGGGTGAGAATGACGGGGGGGGGGGAATTACTTCCCAAGTCATGAGAAATAATACGATGTCGCGACAAAAAGGGACCGGGAGTGTTTTTTTTCACTGCCTTCTCCCCCCCCCCCCAAAAAATAATAAACCCACCTCGTCGATGATGCCGTAATTCAATGCCTCGCCCGGTGTCATGAAGAAATCCCTATCGGTATCCTCCTCGATCTTCTCGACGGGCTGATCGCAATACTGCGCGATGTACTTGTTTAGGCATGCCTTAACGAAGAGTATCTCCTTCGCCTGTATCTCGATGTCGGCGGCCTGCCCCTGCGCCCCACCGAGCGGCTGGTGAATCATGATGCGGGAATTGGGAAGCGACTTGCGCTTGCCGGGAGCGCCCGCGCCGAGGAGGAACGCTCCCATCGATGCGGCCATGCCGAAGCAAACCGTCTGAACGTCGCATGGGATGAATTGCATCGTGTCGTATATGGCGAGTCCGGCCGAGACGGATCCGCCGGGGGAATTGATGTACAGGGTGATGTCGCGCTCGGGATCCTCGTTCGCGAGGTAGAGAAGCTGCGCTACCAACACGTTCGCGACCTCGTCGTTCACGTCGGTGCCGAGGAGCAGGATTCGATCCTTGAGCAGGCGGGAGATGACGTCGAGCTGTCCGGATCCACCCTCGACGGTCGGCACGTTGGGGGACGGCCTTTGGGGCTTCGCCGGCTCGGGCGGCGGACCGTCGGGATCGCCCTCCGGCATCATTCGCGGCATTGTCGATGCGTGGAGCTGGAGGAACGACGACGGCGGTACGACGACGGATGCGGACGGTGCGAGGAAGGCCCCCGCCGTAGTGATCGCGAGGGATAGAAGGATGAGGCGCATTGTCGTGAGTCGTAGCAATAAGACACGGCGCTTCTGTAAGCTGTAAGAGGACGATCGGCGTGGCGGTCGGTGGGGAAATGAGCATGGTCGGTCTGTCTGCCGCTTTCCGAGAAAACAAGAGAGAAAAAAATGCGGGAAGGCAACGATAAATCGTAAAGTGAAATAATAAGTAACTCACGATGCCATCCACGGTCAAGGTTCGAATAAGGGCGGCGAGGAACCTCTCCTCGCACCTCGGCGACAACGCCGTCTCGCCCCTCCCCGTCGCCGCCGCTGCCTCGCAGCAATCGTCGTCGTCGTCGTCGTCCATTTCCATCTACCCCCGCGCCGCCGCCGTCGCCGGTGGGACGTCGGCGGGGGCATTGCGGTCGCGCTCGGCGGACATTCCGTCCATCGGAGGCGCCGGGAGCGTCGGGGGGGGGGGCGCGACGAATGGCGATGCGCTAATCCCGCCCCGTCGCGATCCGCCCACGACTCACGTCACGGTCACGCTCGGTGGGCATTCCGTCGCCGAGTACGACGATGCCGATCCAGACGACGACATCGACTACGGGAATGTGAGTTCGTATGCGACGTCGGGGATGGGGGATGGGAATGTGCACCGTCCCGGCAGTTCCGGCGGGAGCGGCGGACAACAACATCAGCAACAGCACCACCACCACCATCATCATCATCATCATCATCGGACGCTGTCCAATTTCCCATGGCAGAGCATATCGGGGGGGAGGGGATCGTCCGCGGAGTCGACGTCGGGGGGGTGGGTCGCTTCCCCCCCCGCAATCGTCGCGTCGTCGTCGTCGTCGTCGTCAACGGACGATCACCATCACGGCGGTACGGGCGCATCCGCCCTGCCCACCGGTCGAACGAGCCGATGCTACTCGGCACGCACTCGGACCGTGATACGTACGTCCGATCCGACCTACAACGAGGAATTCCGATTCGAGGTGCCCGACGACACGCTATTGCAGGACGAGCCGTTGTTATTCCACGTGTGGGATTCCGGATTGTCGTCGTCGTCATCCGACGTACGGGGCACGATCGGGGGGGGCGCCGGGGGCGGCAGGGCCGGGGGGGGTGGAGGGGACGGCACCACCGCCACAAGCGTCGGCCTCGTGTACATCGATCTCAATCCACTGTTGATGAGGACGGCGCACCTCGACGACGACGGTCGGGATCCGACGGCGAACAAATCGACGTCGATGTCGGTCGGCGTTGCGGCGGGGATGGGCGCGACAACGTCGTCGACGTCCGCCGTCGACGACGACGTGGGATACGGAGCGGGCGTCATCGACGGTTGGTTCCCCCTGTACGATACCTTGGGGGGGGTACGGGGCGAATTGTCTTTATCGATCAAGCTGAATTTCATCGGGGATAAGAATCCATTCCGAGATTCGAGCGCGGGAGTACAGCTATTCCCATTCTCGACGTTCGACAGGCACTCCGGATACGCCGTATCGCACGTATTCGGATTCGTGGAGGAATTGGTGGTGGCCGATGATCCGGAATTCGAGTGGAGCGGGGGGGGGGGGGGCGACGGCGGATCCGGGGACGGATCGGGCTTNCTTCGGGGGGGGGGACATTCAGGGCGCGGCTAGGACGAGTCACGAGACGAGACAGACATTGATGTACCTTCTTGACGCGAAGGTTCGAAGGAGGATGTGCAAGAAGGTATTGGAAATGGGTGGGAATGCCGTCCTCGCTTATAGTCAGAATTTCGACATGGAGGGCGATAGCGGATTGGTCGCCAGGACCTTCGGCACGGCCGTCATAATTGAACGGAAGAAGGAGATAATGCCGATCAAGAGGGGAGGGGGGGGCGCCGGCGGGCCTGCGGGTGGCGGCGTCGGGGGCGGGATGCAGTCAAATAATATCATGTCGCCATCGATCGAGAATCAACATCGTCATCAAACTCACGACGAATCCCCCCCGAAGGATCAGGCAATGATGGCCGCGTTGCGACAGGGGGCGTCCGATGGCTTCTCCGGTAAGATGCTATCGCTGCTCATGAACGAGGGCGCGTCCAACGCCGCGCGCGCGATATCGGCGCGGCAGAGGGACGACGCCCAGGAGGTACAGCTCCTCACGATGACCGAATTTCCACCGTCGGTCCGCGTGCGCATCGGGGGCCTCGTAACGGCGCGCAGCGTCAAGTACCTCGGCAAGCTGGCGTCGAAGTTATCGGATCAGGAGACCAGGGACGGATGGTGGAGCGAGCTACGGGACGAGATACGATCGCACGCCAGGACGCTATGCTGCTGTCACGTCATCGGTAAGTGAATAAAGGAGGGAGCTGTCATTCGTTCCATTTAGCCCCGATCGTCTCCTCGATTGATTAATACGCTTCGAATATTTCTTTTTTTTTGGCTAGGGTACATGGAATGGTCGACAATTCACGACGATGTGTGCGTACTAACGATTACGGGGACCGCCGCCACCGTCCGAGGGTTGCCGGACCTGGCACAGGCACAACGGATATGGGCCGAGTGGGAGTCATACCAATCTGGAGCGGTCGACGAGGTCGACGAGGAGGACGGCAGGGTCGACGAGGAGGACGGCAGGGTCGGGCGTCGCGTGGGCGTCAGAAAAATGTACGTAACGGGCGATTCGTCCCCCGGCAGCGTCATCAGTACAAACGCAAATACTCCCTTTTCCGATGCGCCTTTCTCCGGGGCCGAGAGCGACAACGGCGGCGACAGGGATCACGATGACGAGGCGGCGGAGGGGGCCGACGTAGTCAACGGCCACCTGCATATGGTCGGATCCCCGATGTGTCATGTACCGTTCAGCAACTTGTCCCGCAGGGATATCAAAGACGCGAGGATGACGAGGAATGCCCAGAGACTCGAGAGGCGAATGAGGAGGTTGGGTGTTGGAAAAAGTGCTACCAAAAGGAGGAAGGAACACGGTGTCATGGTGGATGTATCATCGAGGGATAGAGATATCGTCAAATCTAGCTTTGCATCTTTCTTGCCTACGGCCCGACTGGCACGGCCGTGCTCTTACTGTCACGTGCCTTATCATCACAGGCTTGCTCCATTCACCAATATGAAACTTGTGTAAGTACGATGAAATGTTGAGCATTTCATCCGCTTTTACAGTCATCTCATGATGCGTCAACCCGACACCTTTCTTGCTCTTCATCGATTTAGGCCGTGTGTCCTGTGCGGCAAAAAGTGGGTGCCTGAGATAATACTGGCCACTACAGAGGTGAGGTTATGCAATAGTTTCATCACGAACTCGTATTGCCAATGTGAATTGTTTTTCAAACCGCGTTGTGTATCCATCGTAGCCCCCCTCTCGACTGCCGGTGCGTGGACCTGGAGTCTTCATCCAGGCTAGGGTTTGCCGTACACGTCCGAGGGCTACTGGTGAAAGCGATGCCCTTGCTGTGTCAGAAGCAATGCCCTTCCTCGAATTTGACCTCCTTAGACAATTGATGCTCAAGTTAAAGATTCTTGGAAGGAATGCTGCATTTAGTCTTAAGAGTGAGGTCGATGTAGGCAGTCAACTTATAATTGCTACTGCCACTGCAACTGCTGTCTATTGCGAAGCCATGCCGCCGCCGAGAGTTCTCGTAGTATCTCGGACCATAGCAGTTATGGACGAGGAGGACAACGCTCTTGTAAAACTGCAAAAGTTGCTTGAGACGTTCTCTGCACGGAACAGACAATTTCTAAGCGAGTCTGGGGAACGGAAAGAGGCACAACTTAGGAAGGCAGCGGCCCAAAAGATCAAAGAGGCACAACTTAGGAAGGCAGCGGCAAAGCTCGACAAAGAACAACGCGGGAAGAGAAAGATAGAAGCCAAGATGACGCCTCTGCCACCGATAGTTCGCAGCATCACCGCTAATGTCATTCACACCCCCGAACCGTCAGTGGCATCAATAAGGCGCAGTCACAGCAGTAGCATTGGTGGCGACAAGGACAAAGTTTCGGGTAAACGTTCACCTGCACCACTACTTTTGTCGGCAGAAGAGATGGCAACGCCTCGTGTATCGAACAAACATTTTATGACCGATGACACAGTATCTATCATAGTTCCACAACTACCAGACCTTGATAGATCGGACAAGGTCGAACGCTCATCTTCTTCCGACTCTGCTTCGTCGAGTAGCCACTCATTGTCAAGCTCTTCCTCTTCGAGCAGCACCTCCTCCTCCAGTGCCAGTGAAAAAGAGGGCTCGGAAAACGAGTCAAAGGATGGGTTAACCTCAGGAACAGATTTTGAACGAGATCACGGACCAGATCTTGAAGATCTGGACGAACTTGCTGAGGGTGTTAAGGCATCTCAGGGGGAATCAGCTCGAGATTCTCGTCGTCGGAGACGTCGGTTGTACCTCGACGATAAAGGTCCGTTCGTACTCGAAATTGACGACGAGACTGACGAAGACATCATGTCAGTACTATTGGAGGACCAACTGCCGCCGGGAATACGCCTCACCACATGCCAGCATGTTCCTGATTATGGATCTGGAAATGGAGGGAAAGCAGATGAGATCTCCAATGAACAGTTGGTATGTACACATAGCATCTGACATCTTCCTTACATTTCACTTGAAGATAGTGCTAATAATCGTTGTTTTAATGCAGGTCATGTCCATGCTTCGAGTCAAATGGAACCCACAATCTCGACAAACAAGAAGCAATCATTATTTCTCTTCATTATTTCATGAGTTGTTCCTTAAGATTTGTGAAAGCTGTAAGCACATGGCACCAATATCAATATGCGGCCTGAGAACACAGGTCAATTTAACACCGGACGATATGATAGAACTAATATGTATCGGCAAGATAGTTTTAGATCACAAGCGTGATTGTGACGAGAGTGTGAGCCGGTTGCCAGAGTGGCAACGAGTATTATACGAAAAGGATGATGCTTCGGATGACGACCGAATGACTGAACATAGACTTCGACATGAAGAAGACATTGCACAACGAAAGCTCCTCGAAAATGCCCAGCTTGGAGGATTGAGGCAACGCACTCATCACGCTAAGCGTCAGACAACTGTCATTTTCGATAAGCTACCTGACAATATGAAGCGGCAACTTCTTGGTATCAGTGATCAGAAATGGAAACAATGGAGCGAGAACCACATTGATCGTGAAACATCTGTGAATGGTCCTTTGTTAGCGGATGGGATGACAAATACCCCCCACCTTGTACCAATGCAAAATGAAAGGTCCACAGACCCACACGGAGCACAAACTGGGATATTTTCTCATATGTCGTGGCTGAAAACTACTCATGTTCCCGTCGAGCTGACTCCGTTGTTTGCTGTCACAGGAGGGGTGATATCCGAATATCTTGGCTCGGTTTCTATGCATTTCATTCGTGTGTCGCAAGGAGGAGAAGCCGAATACCATCGATTTGTAACGGAGTGCAACGCAATCGCACGCGCTCATGTTGCCTCTCTCGGTGGAAATGCAATGATTGGATATGATTTGGTCCCGGCCGAGAGTGGCGGTAGAGTGTACAAGAGTCAAGTCTACAATGTGATTTCGCTAAGCGGTTGTGCTGTAAAGATTGATTACAGTTTCGGTCAAGGACATGGTTTGGATTGGGATCATGATCGTATCGATACGACTGCAGGAGAACGAGTTCGTGTTAGATCAGGAACTCTCTAAATGGTATTTCAACTTCTATGCGATTGGGAGAAAACTCAGGGTAAATGGACTCCCTACTGGCATTCTCCGAGGATCTTGATCCATTTGGTATGCGAGAGCTTTGTCATATCGCGCATCGATTGGATAAGGAGAGTCGGGGATAAGTAGCATGTACACCTCAACAGGATTTTGGGACCAAAGATTATCCAAGATCGTACCTCATAGACAATAATATCATTATTTTTTACAGGTCTTCGGCGAACATAATATTGTACCATCATCTTGTGTCTTTTGTCGAAATGCTATAACTTCCTTTGATTTCGTAAATTGTAAACCATGGTGGTTCTTTGGAACCATCCGAGTTCAGCCTGGCTACGTAGAAACGCTGTCTTTTCAATATCGAATTCGTATCCCTTCGATTCCATTAACGCAATAACATAATCATTTGTCTTTCCATTTACATGTCCAGAGCCAGGTTGGGTAGGTAGCGCCCAACTCAATACGATACCCTTCGGTGAATGAGAAACGATATTTTCAACGAAGATTGATTCATACTCCTTTGGGATGTGCTCTGCAACCTCCAAGCACACGACCCAATCAAATTTCTGACCAAAGTCTTGTTTCACAGCGAGATCAGCCTGCTTAACGAGACCCCCCGACATTTCGAACACATTGGAAGCACCCTCATACCCAAAAATCTGAGATAACTGCCCACTGTTGTTAAAGTAATATGTGTAGCAGCCAAGGCCGGCACCGAGCTCCAATACGCTGCTACCTAGAGTGGTGACGTTATTGAGAATGGCATCCGCAAACTTTTGGTCGAATCTGTACATGAAGTTTTTCGGTAGAATATACGAGCCAGTTTTGGATGTTCCCAGTTTGCCCACCGCCGGACAAGTCACTGTTTTTGGATTCGGAAAATATGGCTGTACGCACGTGTTCTGCGCGGTAGAGCATATGGGTATATTGATCGTATTCGATTCTGCTTTCACCTTTATTCTAGCCATCACCTCTGAGCCAGTGTCGTGTGTTGAATCATAAAGTGGACCTTTGCCAAACAGATGCGGCCATCGCTCGGGATGAGTTGATACGATGACGGGTATGTTCTGCGAATCAACAGTTTCACGTAGTTCCATTACTTTGTCCTGCGAAGTTCTTAACCAAAAGTCTTTGCACCCACGTATTCGCTCCAGTATCGACGCATTGTTCGTTTGCAGGGGGTCTCGCGTCGGTTCTGAATTAGAAACAGATTTGACCTGATATTCATCGAGAGAGCCGAAGCAGCTGGAACAGTGCGTGGATGTGTTAGTAAGCCGTGTCCTGACTGGCATGGAAGACCGCCAATCGGATTGTACGATTAGGGGCTTGACATTCCAATTCGTTTTGATATGACATAGATAGTTGTAATAGTAGAAGCCACCGACTCCGGATTCGAGGCAAATGGGCGTACGGGGCAACTTCGTGGGTGGATAACAAGCGAGTTTTTCAATTGCATCTGGGCGGGGAATTTCATCAATGTCCGCGATAATGATCAAATCATCCCTCGTCGGATTCAACTGCTCCTTCATCTTCTTCCAAACTTCTTCGCGCTGGGCACTCTGTATCTTGAAATTCGGTCTAAAATCCACCAAGTCTACCTGCGCCCCGGTCCCTTCACTGATTTCTGGAGGGATGACGTATATGACCATCTTCGAATGAAATCTATGAAAGTCTTTCCAGTGCGTCGTCAGGTAAAGCGGCTTAGACTTAGCGTCTGGTTTGAAGGGAACGGTCGACTCCGCAATGAAAAATACATCCACGACATTCCAAAGTTCGTTCAAGCGCATTTCTAAGAGTGACAAATCATTGTTTATCAAGGTCAAATCAATTATACGTCGTCTATTCTTTCGCGCGCACTGGGTCGGTATCGTCACCGGATCGAAAAGATGACCAGGCGGGCCGGAGTTGGCGACTTGGCGCGCGCGGTCATCGGACGAAATTGCCTTCGAAGAAAATCTCACGAGGCCTATAATGCAGCTGATGCATAATAATGCCACGGTCAGTTCTCGTCCGCGATTGGGGCGAGTAGAGCATGGCTGCAGAACCCTCTCGTACGAGACCGTTGAGGGTCGATAGATCCTCATCGCCGGGTCTCTTCACTCGACGAAGCGTTAGGATTTGAAGAGGAATTGCTGCGGACAGACAGCCCACAACAAAAAAAGATTGAACCACAAAACAACTCGCCTCAAGACGGGGGATCACGTACTTTTCTCTGGAAAAAATGATGCACTCGCGACTATTATTTCTGGGACGACCTTGTTGTTCTTCCCCGTCGGTAATATCGGTAGAAGCTCATCGAGCTACGCATTATTACTATGGTCGAAGAAGCAGGGTAGCTGCCAAAATTCCATTATCGCTTCACAGTAAAAATTCAACACGCCAACACGGCTGTACACGATTGCTCTCATCACCGAAACAAACGGAAACATCTCCATCTGCCAGCACGCCAGGAGGAACGAACGAGATAAACAAGCACAGTGGCAACCTCTCTTCTTCCTCCGTCCCCTTAACGACAACAGCTAATACAGCAGCGGCTGCAACAACAGCCAATGAAATCGCCCAACTGCGCGCGGAGGTATCTTCTCTATCGTACCTGATAAAACAATCATCATCGCAACAGGACGAAACACAGGCACTGGCCCGCCGCGCCGAGGCCCGCGCTTACATCATAGAGCACAAACTTATGGACATTCAATCTCACGTCGTGAAGATTCCCGCACTGGAGATACTGGCGCACAATCTTCGGGAGTATCTGAGGGAGCGCAGCCCGAGCTACGTTCGGGATGCCATAAGCAGGGCGACGGAATACTCGAGGAGTGGCGGTGCATACTCGCTGCTGACGAGCAAGTACGCCGCGTGGCTCGTCCTCGGCGGGGTTGTCGTATTCTGGCAGTACAGGCTAACGATGTACCAGAGAACGAGCGAGGAGGTTGCGAACGTCGCCGCCATGACGCTGCGGCAGGATTCGCTCCGCCGGACTATACAGGAAACCCTGACGACGGTGGCCAATTCGCCCGAGACTCTGGCCAGTCTGAGTGTTTTGTTCCAGAAATTGATAAGCGAGGAACGTACCGAGATGCACCTCATCAACCTTATTGTCCGAGCCTTGAATTCAGAGGGGGTGAGGGATGCAGCGCTGAGGTTGCTTGAGGTTAGCTTCAAGAACGAAGAGCTGCAGGGCACGGCCGGGGAGTTTCTGAAGGTGGCCGCCAACGCGACGTTGTTGGACGAGGGGGTGCAGCGGAATGCGGGGGTAGGGATACAGAGGGCCATGAAGAGCGCTGTGCTGCCTCAATTTTGGTGGACGAAGACTTCGGGGGAGGGCAGCGAAAGCATTGACAGCGGCACAAGTAAGCCCGCAAGCCCCGATAACGGGGATGCTGAGAGATCTCCTCCCGGTGATGGTAACGTTGGTGGGCTGCGATCGGAGCCCGAAACGAACGTGCGGGTTGATACCGATGACGATCACAGAAATGAAGACGCCATGTCAAAAATTCTCGAGAATACTGCCACGGACTCGTGACGTCGTCTTTTTCATTTATGGGCTTATGCAAATAATGGAGTTGTGGAATCGACGAGATGTTGTGGGTTGCCGCAGGCCCATACGGGATGCACGTGCTATCCTTTTCTGATCGTAGACTGGTTTTATGCACCAACTTTCAGTTAGTGGTCTAGGGTACGATACGAGCGAGGCCGAGGGCCGTGATAACTCAGACTACCATGATCTACGATGCCCTTTGCACAGGTCCATCACTGGTAACATTTGCCTCTCTAGAGTACGATGTAACAATATACATAAGAAAAAGACCAGCGTCAACGCGGATTTTCACTCCTCCCCGTCTCCACAGACGGAAACTACGTCCCCCCCCTCCCCCCCCCTCTCAACGTGTGATATCCTTAAGTTCGAATCCATGACCGTCGAATGGGGGCGGACAATTGTATACATCCTCCGCCGTTAAAGACTTGGGCTCGGTAACGGCGTACATCGCGATCGCATCGTCATCGTCATCGCCGCAGCCGACATCGGACGCGGTGATAATAGACGTCGCGTTCGCGACGCCATGCGGCTCGTGGCCACCCCCGAGATCCCATCCCTCGTCCTCCCTCGCCGACCTGATCGCCTCGTCGAGGTCCCAATTGCTAAGGTCGAGGTACGCCTTCGCCTCGACGAGTTCCATGCTAGGCACGTCGGCCACGAACGCGTACAGCTTGTACTCGCGCGACGTCCTATCCTGGACGCGTATCATCGTGCCGCCCCTCTCGTACGTAGCGCTCCCGACGGCGGACGACGATACGCTGGTGGGTATGCGCAGCCTCTTGGGGGCCAATTGCAGGCTATTTCCCGAGAAATTATTCTCCATCCGCAGCCTCGTGGCCGATATCTTGTACGCAAGGCACAGGCCCTTGAGCGTGTCCGTGGGCAGGACAACATGATGTATGTAAGATTCGCCGGTCGATTCGACCAGGACGAACTTATTCCTGAGAACGGACGGTGATGGACTGCGATGGTACGATGACATTGAGCTGCAGTACGATCCCGAGATGGAAACCATGATCGCCGAGCCGGAACGCTCGGAGAGCATCTCCCACTGCTGCGACGACGAGTCGTCGACGCTGCATGCGACGCTGCTCGACGTTCCGTCGTTTACGATATCGTCGTCGCATTCGTCGATCGCCTTCTCCTCCTCCCCCCCACTCGATGCGACATTCGCGGAGGGGAACGACGCCGCGACGGCGGGGGCGACGGGCGTAGGAGCCGCATCGTCGACGATGACATGTCATTCACCTTCCCCTCCTCCTCCTCCTCCTCCTCCTCCTCCTCCTCCTCCTCCTCCTCCTCCTCCTCCTTCTTCTCCGGATGGAAACGGATCGCTGAACGGGGTCAATACGACCTCCTCCCGTTCCTCCTTCATTCCATCCTCCACCTCAACCTCCTCCCGTCGTCGTCGTTCCTCTTCCACGCGATCCACATCGCCCCCCGCCGCCATCGTCCCACACTTCCTCCCCTCCTCCATTGTTCCATTCCTCCCCCCCGTCATCATCACGACCCCCCCCTTCCCCCCCTCGCGCATCGTTTCCATCTCCTTCGCCAATCGCTGCGATCGCAGCATCGATTCGCAGGGCGAGCCGAGGCTATCGACGTCGTCGTCGACTCCATGCTCGCCATCATAGCGATGACGATCCCCCCGTCGACGATTCGCGACCCATCCCCTCACCCATCGCTCGTCATCGTCGTCCAACTCGTCGCATTCGTCGTCGCAATCGACGGCACGGGGGGTGATTGGCAACGGCGGCAGCGGATCGAACGCGTCCCGACTCGGGGTGGATATGGATCGCGGCACGTCCCCCAGCTCCTCCTCCTCCTCCTCGTATTCCTCGTATCCTTCCTCGTATCCACCCCCATGCGTCGCGCGAACGTCGTCCCTCGTCGCGACGACGCGTCGGCCGATTCCCACCTCCCTCCCCCGCCGCGCGTCCGGTAGACGTCGACGTTGGACGTGCCCGTCCCGCTCATCCTCGTCCCCGTCGACCTCATCCACCCCCTTATGCCGTTGCCGCCCCCTCCCCCCGCCGCGCCTGCCGAGGGAGGATATATGGAACTTCAACGTCCTCCTACTACCCCCCCTCGCCTCCTTTTTTCCGTCGTCATCGACGTAGCCATCGTCGTTATCGACGAATCTGGTCGGCGACGATGGCGCATGCGCCGCCGTCGCCCGTCGACGACCGGTCCTCTTGAACATTCCCATATTTGTCGCTCGGGCCGCTTTTTCTTGGGGGGGGGGGCACCAAGTCTCCCTTCGCCCGCCGGTCTCGTTTGGGGAATATCGCAATGAGTTTCGCACGCGCGAAGGGGGGGACACAATCCTCTCTCTAGGCCTATCCGTTCTCCGCGTATGATGATATATTCCAGCCGCTCGCCGTTTGTGGCTATAGAACTCGTATTTCTTTCGCCCCGGATTTATAATGTAGTTTTATCGAATGATGAAAAAAATATATATGCGCGCACGCCCCTTCGCTCGGGATAGATTCTTCGTTCTGCCCGCCTTCTCCCCTCTTTTACCTGACGGTCCCGAACCAGGCAATCATTTACGGTAGCAACAATGTAATTATTGGTGCCTATTATAAATAAAATAGGAGGAGATTCAAAAGAGGGCGTGGCGTCGAAAAATAATTATGTCGGGGGGAACAATGATTTCGAAAAATTCACGTGTTACGAAATAAATGGTGAACGGAAAATTTGAATTCGAAATATCATTTATCTACTCCTCTAGAGGGGAACTCAGTATTTACTCTTTACGTGTATTTAACCAACACAGTGACAGACAGACCTTTATTTCCCCCTCAAAGGCTCTACCGTATTAGCCGGGGCATAAGGATCGCCGGGGCATAAGGATTATATATGGTATAACTATTAGAAAATCTAAGTTAATTAGCACTTCTACGTACGATTGCGTCC
>JALLBA010001281.1:0-14743 GCA_036939675.1 Cyclostephanos invisitatus
ATGCTGGCATTATCGATGAGAATACTGATTATCGTGCGCAAACAAATCAGTAACACAAAAACCCATAGACAAAACTATTGTAGAACACGATGATGCCGGGGGTAATGGCCAAAGAAAGACAACCTACGTTGTCCCCCGATGTGGGGGGGACGTCGATGCCTTCACTTTGGCCATACCCTTACCACACATCCTTGGTAGGGGGCCATTTCCGCTCGACACCATGGTTCGGGTTGGATCCAAAAAACGTTTTCGAGCGCGTTGAGTTACGCCCTGGTATGATTTCTATGTAGGAATAAGGGGGAGGCCAGTTACCGCAAAAATAGTGCTTAAACTCGTATGGCAGATCCTGTGGATGGCGGGGTGAAGAAAATGCCGTCTTAGGGCCCACTTCATGCTCACCTCGCCAACGCAGTGTGGCACTGGGCAGAAGTACGTGCCCGCGCCGAGCGATTTGATAGCACGATACCACAGCAGGGCGATCCACCACAATGTCCCTTCAGAACCATCGAGTGGAAAACGTCGTGCTGCGATTCCAGATGACTTTGGTAAGATCCAACCGCAAGGCTGGCACCGCAAATCTTGGTTGTGAATTCCGAGTGGAATTTCATAGAATTCTGGAGAATTTCCAATTCCGGACCCTTTTTTGACCCAATTTCTTCCGATTCCGGTTCCAGTTCCAATCGGATTAGTTGTTCCCGCCAAATTTTTGCCTATCGGAACTATGTGCCCGCCAAGATTTTCCGAATTTTTTCATCAGAAAAGTCCACCCGCCATTTCTGCTGGCTTTGTAATGGCTTGCGCCAAAAGGACATCTACTGGTATCATGGCAGAAAATTTACATGTTGCCAGTAGATGTCCTTCTGGCGGGAGCTCCGGGGCAGAAAAAGCCAGAGGGGCAAAAAATAAAAAATACGCATCATAACAACAATCAACAAGAGAGTTTAGAAATAATGATATAAGAAGAGAGAGAGAAGAGAGCAGAGAGAAAGCCCTCGCCCTCGCCCTCCCCCTCACCCCCACCCCCGCCCTCCCGCGCCCTCGCCCCCACCCCTGCCCCCGTCCCTTCCCTCACCCTCACCCTTGCTCTTGCTCTCCTCCTCGCCCTTGCTCAAGCTGTTGCTGTTGCTAATGCTTTTATCCATGATGCCAAGCAGTGGCATGTGGAGGCTGTCTGCAGGGTGGCATCAGCAGCTGGGCAGGCAGCATGTGCGAGGGGATCGTGATGATAATATAAAAAATAAAGTCCAAAAATGGTTATATAGTTATGAAATCTCTAGCGAGCGCAGTGCGGAGGGGAACGGGGGCGCCAGGATCAAGACGCGTCGCACATCCGGGGCGATGACAGTCCGGAGGTCAATGATCGTCGGACGACGACAAACATAAATATTGACTGCCGTCGCGGGACGAAAGTCCAAAGGCCAATGTTGACGGTGGTCCTCTTTGTCATTGTCATCGTCGATGGCAACGACGTCCTTACCCCTCCCCCCCATTCTGCTCACGATGCCTACTCCGTCGTCGCCGTCCCGCTCATTCCCGATTAGTAGCGGGTAGAGGAATAAGGGAGGGAAGGACGACGTGAGGATGACGATGATGACCACGACGACGGTCTCCATTGCGAGGCACCTATCCCAGATTCTGACGTCGTCGGCGGGTTTGGGTCCATCCGCGCCATGCGTCGCTAGCCAACAGTGTGGTGCGTCTGAGGATGCCAGGGGGTGGTCGGCCGGGTAACCGGAAACAGGCATACCAAGTTGGTTTCGGGTGGTGGTCCAACCACCCACCCTACCACACAACAATCCACCCTGCACAACCCCCGATCGAGTGAACCCAGTAGAATAGAGTGTCCTCTATCATTTTAGGCAGGCCCTTGTGGCGAGTGGTTTCTTGGCATCGAGTTATTATACTAAGTTTAACGTACATAATATACCGGAATTCCGAAGTCGGAAATTCCAATTCCGATTTTTCGACAAGAAACCACAATCTTTTTTCCGACGGAATTTGCGGAATTCCGGGATCGGAATCGGAAATTCTGATGCCTGACCCCCCAGCAAGGGGTGCGGTTCCAGCAGAATTCACAACCAAGCCGCAAATCTCACAGTCAATGCGAAGATGCTTCTTGTCAGCGGCTGTTACAGTCTGAGATTTGTAATCGGCATACCCCTCCTTGGTATAACCCTCTCGTTTCCTCCCAGGAGTGCATGTCATGACTTTCGTCTTGGCGACGTTCGTGAAAAGACCAATCCGTTCAAACAGTCCGATGAGGATATCAAAGGACTCTTGCAGCCAAACTGGGTCCCGAGNGACCAATCCGTTCAAACAGTCCGATGAGGATATCAAAGGACTCTTGCAGCCAAACTGGGTCCCGAGAGGCAATAAGCCTATCGTCGACATAGAACGCCACCAGTATTTCAGCCACACGGTCCCCAATCCCATCGCGGGCGGTTTCTTTGCCAAGCGTTTGATGGAGCCACTCTCTCACTACGGCATTGACACACACATTGAACATAAGAGAGGAGAGTGGGCCCCCCTGTGTAACACCCCTCTCAGCGCTAAACGCCTCCCCGTAATTGCCCCCGGCCCTGCACACCAATTTTGCTGTCTCCCAGAAATGCTTCTGAAGAGCCAGCATCCTTGGCCCGACTCCATAGGCCGCCAAAATATAGAGCTTTCGCTCCCTATCCAGTGCATCATATGCCTTCTTCAAATCAACATAGATCTGAGATCTGATAGAGCGGGCATTGATCATGCCAGGCCAGGCTCTGGTGAAGCTTGGCTTCGATTGTGGCGTCCCAGTCCCCCTCTTTGTAAGTCCGCCGTGTAAACAATCATGGAACTTGATCGACGCAAATCGAGCCACCATAATATTTTCAGCGACCTTCCAAAAGGGGTCAAGAAGACCAATTCCATGATAATCACCGTTGCCCTTTGGAAGAAGGACGATGATTTCCCATCTCATTCATTTGCTCGGGCATGCACACCTGCTCCCAAATGGCCTGCATCAACTTTACGAAGATGCGCCATTTATCCCCTGGCCCTACATCACTCTCCTCCTTCTCCTCGCGCACGACATCGCTGAGCCACACCTTGATGTGCTCGGCCTGCAGTCCGGACGCCCCCGTGGCACGCCCGTTTCGAAGTCCCTGAACAACGTCCTGCAGCTCTCCATTGCTCAGGGGGCCATTGGGAATGTTGACTTTGTCGACGTGAATTGGAAGGGGGTCCCCCGGAGGGGGGACTTTCCATTACAGGTCAACGTGTTCAGCAGTCTGGGTGGCGAGCGACAGTTGGCTTGCTGCAGGTGATGCATCGGAAGCGGCTTTGTACCACCCCTTCAGACACCGCCACGCCTCCTTTGTCTATCCGCTCGCCAAGAGCCCCTCGATATTCCCCGCCACATCGGCAGCACGCTGCCGCCTGTCCCCCTTGAGACCAGACGAGATTCGCCGACCGAGAAGACGGAACATCCGCTTCGACAGCTTCCCCTTCTATCGATGAGCCCCCACGTGGGGGCGGAAATCCAGGAGTTGCGCGGTTGTGCCCTCTTGGGCGGCGCCATAACATCGAGGCACAGCCCTTCGAACAGAGTGCAAAGCTCGTCCTGGGGGCCACTTGGGAGCTTGAGGGGGAATTTAGCCATCCATTTTCGGTAAGCCGCCATCCGCATCGCGCTCCCCGCGCGAATGTTTGTGATGATTGCACGATGATCTGAGTCGTGATGACGAGGGGTATGCAGACGAATGCTGCGATACTTCCCATGGTCAGTCGCCCGACCAAGGACATAATCACATTGGGAGGACACCCACCTCCTGCCTCTTCTCATCCGCCACGTCCATCTCCCCCGAACGGATCACGGGATTGCTGAAGGAAGTGACGGGACAGATCGGTGAGGCCCATCACGTCCTCAACCACTTCAGCGATCTGCTCGTCTCTCTCGTCCCTTGGGGAGCGGAGATTAACGTTCAAGTCGCCGAGGAGGATGGGGGTATGCCCGCGAGGGCATTCGTTCCAGGCCTGCTCGATCGTCGTTAACGTGCTTAGGTCGTTCGGTGGGATGTAACACCCCACAGCGAAAAATCGTGTGTTTCCCGTTGCTAACACGAATGTTAGTACGTTCGGCCCCCGAATCCGCCAGTCCTCAACCTCGTACGATTTGTTGGGTCGCCAAAAGAGGGCAATCCCACCTTGGTGCGCGCTGGGGGCGTTCGACGCGACAACGGAATATCCACTCGAGTGTCGGGTGTAAATTCCGTCTGTCACCTTGGTTTCCAACAGGATTCCGAGGTCAGCGCCTATGCCGTCCATCGCCCGTAAAGCGGACTCCAATCCTCCATTCCGACCGTTGCGGATGTTGTACGTCGCAACCGCAATTGACCCGCTACCATCCGCTCGTGATGGCGTGCATGGTGCCGTCTCCGCCATGGGATTTCTGCCGTAGTACGTACGTAAAACGAGAAAAAGGCCACAACTAGGTCCACACACTACGCCCCGGCCACTAACCCGGGACGTCGGTCCGACTCCACTCCACGCCCTTATGGGCGGAGAATGGGAGCAATCTGTTGGTTCCCATTACCGGGAGGGGTTGGCGACGACTATAGTTCGTAGCGCGCTGTTAGCCAGACAGCGAGCGGGTGGAGTGGGTGTGGGAACCTTTCTGTGTGTGTATGGGGCCTCAACCAATGCACCTTGACATCATTTGTAACACATTCTAACCCAGGAATAAAAGCAAACAACTAAACATGATACTGGGAAGCCTGGTGATAGTGGTTGATGGGGGATCCATCATACCATCTACAGCATGTGAATGTTCTCAAACTCCTTCCGATATATATGTTGTGGATGTGGGAAGGGCACCATTCCATGTAAGTATGCACCTTGGCAACACTTGTAGTAAGAGCACCGATAATGATAAAAAGGTCAAACATTGTGCATTGCTTATCTTACATTGTTTATCTTTGTGTTCTTTATTCATGACTGGTTTTCATCCTGTGTGGTACACTTTCCTACGTAACTGTTGCAAAAACTATTTTTCAAGCTTTCCCTCCATAGTTGATGGCTTCAATTACAAAAAGTACCACACAGGATGAAAACCAGTCTCATGAGATCGCAAGAAATATATGTCAATTAGATGAGGACAAATCTAATTTTTTTTAAATTGTTACCCGGCTACCCAGAAGTGCACGGTTGTGGTCATGAATGTGTTTTAATGTTTGCACATTGTTTGTTAGACACTGGACTGATGGTGGGTGTTTTTTTTATAGACAAACCCAAGCTATGCTATGAAGTCTTCATACATGTCATGGTTGAGACTTACTAAACCCCCACTAACTGTGTGCATTGTCCCACATCCTGTTTTATTATTGCAAAAATAGTGAATGTTTGATTAACTTTTAATGCTGTCCATGGGCGTATGGACACATCCTTTTTACACACTGTTTACACATTCAAAGGTGGAGCCAAGATGCATAGATCCAAATGTGTTCAGGCTTCCGACCTCATCCCACATCCATGTAGCATATAAAATGTAAAATGTTTGAGCACAACCGTCCAATACTGTCCACATGGGCAGCATATTGGCACACCCATACCATTACACCTTATTATGTTACATCTCTGCAAATGTGTAGTGCTGTAATTTTTTTTTTTTTGTTAAGGATGCTGAATCCAAATGGTGCAATAATGTCCATGCTCGAAGGCTACCATATCCAAATCCCGCTGACTGCTTCCCACATAACTATCTAAGTTGTTATCCATGTGCATCCTCTGCCCCTATTACTTGGCGTGCACCATCACACAAAGTGGAATTAGTTTGATTGAGCAGTCTGTTTGTGTGGGTTTGATGACTTTGATCTTATGTCAAGCACATGGAGGATTATCATGATAGTTAATGAGGAGGACACCTCTGGTATGCCCCCTGCCTTGACCTGCTCTCAATATCGCCAATTAAGTTTATTGGCTAGTAGGGCCATTGTTTGGCCATTTTCCTTAAAGAAATTTTCTGGAATTTACTCAGTAGGTCGGATGGAATGCATAGACAACTAGTTATCAAACATCATTTTTGCAAGGTTTCAGGAAGTTATCAAGGAACCCACACCAAAACAACTGGATATTATGGCAAGATCAAGTAACTAGCATAATATTTTGTTCCGGGTGTTGTCATGCACAATTTATTCATGCACTACGTATTCACCGAGGGGTGGGAAATCCTCCCCTCGGCATGGTCTGGTCTACAGCACATCATGGCAATGTCGAGGTAGACGAAACTATTGCGTAATGCCTGATCGACTAAATTCCCTCACAAATCATCAGGATCTTCCGCATCAACGCTGCACGACTGTAAGCGCTCATTCCCAACCACATCACCCCTCCTCGATAGTTGCGCGTCCGCTTCACTCGCACTCCTCCCCATCTCAAGGGACGAGGTCGAGAATGTCCATCACGGTCACTAGGCTGTCCCTCGACTTGACGACGTTATTCCTCGACCGTTCGATGAAAAGTCGTACCCTATCCTTCCCCCCCCCGGGATTGGCCTCGCCCCAGCTCGATACGAACGCCATCGAATTCGCCTCCTCGGCATTCAGTGTGAATGCGTCTATGGCGTCGTAGTAATCGGACTCGCGATCGATCGGTACGTACGATTTGAGCCTCATCATGGTCGATTCCGCCTTGAATAATGGATCGGACGTCGATTTGAAGCCGAGGTATTCCATCACCTTCGTTGGCGTTCGTTCGCACTTGTCCCCGAAGGTCGTCTGAATGACGTTTTTTGTTAATGTATTTCGAGGGATGAAAAGAAAAAAAATACATGGTTATGCATTCGTGCCCGGTTGAAATAGCGGAGGGCATTTACTGCAATTTTCGGCAAATCAACGAGGCATCGTCGAGCGATGCCATACACGCAACGACGATGCAACGAAACGTAAAGGCGACGAATCGATCCCGAAACCCACCTCTTGTCCGATTTTGCATACCGTCGTTTCCTCCTCCCAATTATCCAATAGATATTGCAATCGCTTGTATCCCCTGACTATGTTCTCCTTGTCCTTATCATCCTGCGACCCCCCCGATGACGATGCTGCCCACGACGGCGACGATGCCGACGACGTTCCGATGAAGATCGTGCCGACGAGGGATGACGTCAGTAGGTCACGTCGTCGCATCATCAATGTCGTCGTCGTGGTCGTCGTCGTCGTCGCGTGGGGATCGGGCGCAAGGGGGGGAGGGACTATCGTCCATGCCTCGATCGGCACCACTGCCGGGAGGACCGTCGCGAGGGACGGCAGTGAGAGGCGGAGGAGGGAGTGGCGTCTCGTCGACCTCGTCATCGTCGTGGCCGTAACGTCGTTGTTTCCTTTCGTTTCCCGCCATCCAGGCCTCACTGAGAGTGTGTTGACGGACAGACCTCCATCAAGGCCCATCACCACAAAGAGAGGGAAGAAAAAGGATAAAAAATAGAGGGTTTTAAGTTAGAGGAGTAAAAGAATTCAGAATTCGTCGCCGCCGCCGCCGCCGCCGCCGCCGCCGCCGTCGCCGCCCCATACGTAATTCAATGTCCTTGGGACCATCGAACAAACATCATAACATCCCACCGAGCTGACCGAGCCGACCGAGCTCCCCGCGGATAGGGCGCAAACTGCCAACATCGATACATGGTCATTATGACCCCCCCTCCATCGCGTCACGACGACGACGATACGAATCCCGATTGCAGACTTCGACCGCGAGCGACGCGAGGAATTATCAGTGCGGGAATGCGAATGACGAAACGAATGCATCCTCGTCATCGACGACGACATCTGATATATAGTGACGACGTCACCCGCCCCTCCATCGCAATCAATATGATGGTGATCGTGATCGCATTCGCGCTCGTCGGGAGGGCGATGGGTCGTGTACCGTCGTCGCTCGTCGCGTCGTCCTGGTCCTCGTCGTCATTCGTCGTATCGCCGTCCACATCGGCGATGGGAGGGGGGTGGATGATGAGGAGGGGGGCGTCATCGTCATTCTTCTCCTCCTCCTCCTCCTCCTCCTCCTCTCACCTGCTCGTATCGTCGGTGCGACATTCGTCGGGAACGGTCGCCTCCTCGGGGGGGGAAAGAAGACGGGACGAGGACGATGACATCGAAAAGAACGACCGCAATCATCGCGACGACGCGTCCTCTCGCACACTGGGGGATGGATCGAGCCCACCGCCACCACCATCACTACCGACGACGCTAATATCGTCGAATCTACTCATCGGTAGGCTCGATTCGTTCTCGTACAACATCGGCAAACGACGACGCACGCGGCGAGATGCAGTCGATCGGGGGCCGGGGAATGGAAACAAAGGTCATCACCGCGCGAGGAAAAGAGAGATCGACGAATACGACGACGCGCTGATCGACGCCTGTAATTCATTCGTGCACTTCCTGCGGGACGAGTCGAGGATGCTGAATTCGTGTTGTTCGATCCTACCCAACTTACCCCCCCCATGCAGCGACGACGGCGATGACGAAGACGCCATACTACCGAGGTCGGCGGAGGACGCGTTGGAGATGGCATTGGTGACGTCGATAAGGGCATCGTCGGAATTGGGGGACTTCGTGTTGATACCGAAATTGGTCGTCGCGGCGGTGGAGTACGTGATCGCGAATGAAAATTATCGTCGTTCGACGACGAGGACTACGGTTGGACCGCGTCTGTCCCCGCGAGTGTTCGGGGAGGCGTTTCGCGGAATGTCGTCCACCAAGGCATCGACGTCGAAGCTGAAATCGCTATGGTCGTACTTCGCTAACGACGTCGTCGCTTCATCGTCGTCGTCGTCGTCGATATTGTCACGACCGCCATCGTCGTACGAGCTCAATGCCATTCTCACCGCGCTCGGCGATCGGGGTAGGGTGAGAGCTGCACTGGGGGTGTACCGTGGGGTCATCGCGGCATCGGCGGCGTCGGCGGACGACGACGACGACACGGATGGAGGATCATCGGGCATCGGCGGGGGGATGGCCGTGCGAGGCGATGCGTACACAGCGAGCATACTATTCGGGATGCTATGTGATTCGTTATCGCCGTCGACATTGGCGTCGACATTGTCATCGTCGTCGTCATCCGCCGGTCGAAAGAAGGGAGTCTCGAACGATGTCGTCGCGATGGGAGCCGGCGCGCCTTCGTCCGCGGTAGAAAACGACGATGGGAGGGGGAATGGTAGATACGTCTCGCCGTGCTGGCAGTGGAACGAGGCCATGTCGATATTGAACACGCTCAACCCCGATCAATTGAACAATCACGCCTATGCTGCCTTGCTCAAGGTGAACGAACGCGCGGTGGAGGCATACAACTATGAGAAGGATGCGTCAAGGACGTTGCGGCATAACGGCGTCCGTTGCGCCATGGCGGTATTGGAACGGATGAAGGTGAATTCTTCTTGTTCCCATTTGAATGGCATGGTCCTTTTTTTCGAAAAATACGATCGATTTGCATTATGATATTTCTCGACCTCATGCGGATCGACCTCTGCACGTATGCACTCAGGCCGATAATATCTCGCCGGATGTAATCACCTGCTCCGTGTTGATGAATACGTTCGAGAAGGGACGGAATTGGAAGGCCGCCGTCACGCTCTTGAGCGCCATGCAGCAGTCTCAGCAGGCGTCTCGCGATGTCGTGACGACCGCAACAACGATAACAGATATCCACGATAACGACAGCGGCAAAAAATGGTCGCTGCCTTGCCCAAATACTTACACCTATTCCATGGCGATATCAATTTGCGCGCGGTGTAATCAGGGAAAGATGGCGTTGTCGTTGCTAAGGAAGATGGAAGAAATATCGTCCAAGAACATCGAGGGTGCGGATTGCGATGCCGCCGCGATCGTGCAGCCGAATACCTGGGTTTACAATGCCGCCATATTGGCATGCGTGAGAGGATTTTCTGCAATCGACGATGTCGCCAAATCCGCGGCTGCCTCTATCAAGGTGCGTTCCGGCACCAAATCCGACGACCACAAGGGCATGCATCTCGACACGGCGTTGGGTATTTTGGGTCAGATGGAAAATTGCAACTATCGCGTGTGCAACGACAGCGGGAAGAAGTATCAAACGGCAGGGACGGTGAATGAAGATGTTTGTCGGCCCGATGTCGTCACGTACAATACGGTACTTTCCATACTTGATGAAACCACATTCACGGCCTTGAAGGAGAACTATTCTTCACGTTTCGCCGAAAAGAAGACTGAAGAAGGTGGCTATAACCACTTCAACCATCGTCTTTTACAGCACGATCGAATATTGGATGTCGTGATCGATATTTTGGATGCGATGGAAGCGCGGGGTGTTGCACGAGATGCCATTACATATTACAACGCAATTATGGCCTGTCGGTCATCTCGCTCCGCCAACATGGATGCGGTGACGATCTTTAGAAAATCGCTTTTTGATCCTAATTTTACGTTAAATGGCAGCAACAAGTCGATGGGACTGAAGAGGCAACAATTGAAAGGACGAGCGGCGTCCGGCATGATATTCATCGCCAATGCTGCGCTTTCTGTTGCCTCCATGTTTGGAGATGTCAATGCAGTTTCAGACGTGCTCTCGTTGCTTTCCGAGAGAAAGGCCAAGCTTAATTCCCAGTCGATCGTGCACATCATCCAGACTCTTGGTAAAGTCGCCGATTGTGAGGGCATTTTGGCTTTGCTGATATGCTTACGGGGACAGAATTTTGCCAATGATATTCTAAAGGAACGATACTCCATTGACGTCCTCTCGAATATGTCTGATGAATCAATACCAATGGTGGAAGAAAATGTATATTCAGTCGCCATCACCTCCTGCTTGAAGTGCGACGCTCTGGGGGCGGCGGACCAGATTTTGTTATCCATGAAGAAGCACGGGCTGACTCTGAACCAGAGGTCGCTGAAGGAGGTCATATCGGAATACTGCCGAATGGCGATGAACTCGTCGAAGGACGAATTCAAGATCGCCCGACTGGCGAAACGCCAGGGTCCCGACTATTCCCAATACGGCATCATTGAGCCAATGTACATAACATCGTTGGCTCGGGCGAAGGCAGCGCTTGCTATGATGAAGGCGGTGGATACTCCTTCGCCCAGCTTGATGTCGGCGGTAGCCAAGGCGTGCTGCGCAGCGGGTTTGTGGCAAGACGCGCGTTCTATCCTCCGGCGAATGCATCGAATCGCGGTTCGAGAACTTCGCCTGGCTCCTGGTGTTGATAACGACGATTCGTCCTCTTCCTTTTCCCTGTCCCATGCCATTCGCGTCAAAGGAGGGGGATTTCTGGACGAACTTCCTCGGTTACATCGATCGTTATTGAAATTTTGCGCAAAAGGTGGTAATATCACCCCCGCGCTCAACTTCGCCGACGATATTCGTGAGTTTTGAAATGCGCTTCTCAATTGTAGAGACATTTTTTTTTATCACTGAACTGTTGTTTGTCCTTCCGCTGACATTTTGGTTAATAAAGAATTCCTGGCGTCGCAAATTCGTCTGCATGGCAGAGCTTTACGGGGAGGGATTGCGAAATCCGACGAGGGGGATCGAAGACCCGAGTGGATCGCCGTCTCCTCTCGACTCTTGATGGACGCGCCCACTCCTAACGATATCCCCGAAGCAGACTTTAGCGATACCGGTGCGCTATCCGCGATACTTGATCGACCGATCGGACTCACCGGTCAAGATTGGAAATTGATCCTGATCGCCGCGTCGCGAGGCGGGCATTGGAAGGTCTGCGTCGGCACGCTGCCGTTCATTCGACCGTACGTGAAAGAAACACATCCGATGTACGCCCGTGAGTCACTTGCCTTGTCATCTCGTTGGGAGGACTCCAGGCCGACCTTAGAAAGATTAAATAGAAAATACGATCGCATTGCGAGGGCCCTCACTGCCGCCGTTCTGTGCTTCGAGGCGAGGAGTCAGTATGCATGGGCTCTACGTGCCATTGACGATTGGATCGAATGGAGCGGGAGACGGCCTCGGAAAGAGGCAGTTGCATCCGCATGTCGTATCTTGGCGATGCGCCACCGCGGACAGGAGGTGTTAACTCTGGTGACCAAGGTCCTGGCTATTCCCCATCTTGATTGTTCCATGAAAAATGAACTCGATGACGATTATTCCTACGAGAAGGCCGTTTACACAGAGTCCATAAATGCGCTCCACAAAAATGGTCTGTATATAGAAGCAGACCAAATGTATTCAGATGGAGTAGGTAATGGACATTTGCCTTGTGCAGTAATTAATGGCATTGACCAAAAACAATTGAGGCTTGATCTGCACGGGATGAGTGCGGCGGTTGCGCACGCGGCAGTTCGTGTATCCCTTCAGAAGGAAGTGATGGTCTCGCAATCTTCATTCGGTGAGAGGAACATAAGAAGAGCGAGAGACGTCTTGATAATCACGGGACGCGGGCGTAGATCCGGCGAGAGATTCCGTCCCGTGTTGCGTCCCGAAGTGCAGCGGATGCTCACCGAGGAGTTCTACCCCCCGCTGGGAACGTCGTCTATCCCCGGAAATTTGGGGGCGTTGCTAGTCCCGGGTGAGGACATCGAGGGGTGGCTCAGCCACCAGCAGAAACAGAAAGACGAGCGCCTCATGTTGGTGGCCGACGTGCTGCGGGACATTTCAAGCGGTAACCGACTCGAAAGGGCGCTGCTTCGTAAATTCAAGACGGTCGATACGGATCCGGTTGAACATGATGATCCCCCAACATAGGTGTTGGAATTTGAGGAACACAAAACTGCCCGATTGCTCAATTTTGACCAGATGGCTCAGGGGGAACGATATAAGCACTCACTGAATAATTAAGACAGCATCCATATGCAGACTTGTTGACGTGCATGACCCCCATGTATTTCAAGTGAAGAGTCGTTTGGGGCCCTTGACAAGACATTCAAATGAAACGTCACTGAGCAAAAACAAATTGGTTGGCACTCCGCTCTCTAACATACAGCCAGAAGTAAAGGGATTGGGATTGCTTTAATGTTCACCCAGAATGATCGACATGGACAGAGCACTTCCGTGACTGAAAACTCATTCTTCGCTATGTTCTGTACATGATAACCAGTGTTTGTCTTCTGTACACTATCGCCAATATTAGTCTTTCCTAATCATTCTCAGATGTAGTCTAGGAATACTTCCACCGGCAGCTTTCATGCCCTTTCATATCTTACTCCTAACTCCTAATATGAGATGAATGAAGAACAGAGAGATGTGTATTTATTGAAATTGATTGATACTGATCTAAGGAATAATTGAGTTGGAATTTTCGATTCCGTACTTGAATGGGATTGGTTCAGCCATGGTTCTTTCCTTGGCTTGCTGGATTTCTGGTCTGTTTTTCTGTTCTTGCACTTCTGAGCAAATCATGAACCAATTTCTGGTCAGTTCCACAAGGTGCCTTTGAGCCATCTGAGATTCCTTGAAAATCCGCTGGGTTCTGGTTGTGAGACCTTGTAGTTATTTTGATCAAAATGTCCTGACATGGTCTGTAACTAGATCTTTAATTGTATGTTGTTCTAAGTTGTGATTACTTCGTTTTGCCTAGTGCAATATTTAAATAAATAAAATTTGATAAAACCAGCATAGGATACAATTTTGACGTATCTCACATACATCTTTGTGATTTCCCCATCCAGCCCACAATAAATGAAGTCTTCTTGACCTATTGACCTTCCTCAATCCAGGCAAAGGCCGTGTCAGACAGATGCATAGTCTCTGGCTTCTCATGAGAAATTTTGTGCTGTCAGGCTGCGACGCTGTGTCTTTTGATATTGCGATAATATTTCTATTGAAACGATATCTGAGGTGAAATAATCCACACTGAAAACCACAGCAAGACTACGATATCAAGTGCCCCCCATTTTGGTTACTGTAGCACCCATTTTACCAGATTAAGTATCGCTCACCGAATCTGGTTCTTCCATAAAAAAGTCTCGTATCTCTTGATTGGTATATGGTTTGCTATAGGTAAAGTCAACGATAACATAACAAAAATCTAGGTGCAAGCTACATGGGTGAAACCCCCCAAAACATCTGGTTAACGACACTTAATGATCTAAACCCATTTTAACTCTGATACAACGTGCTCCCCATGGCAGTACTTGCAGATCCACTTGCCTGGGGTATGAGCAATAAAATTTTGCATCGCTTTTCCCTCTCCCCATACTTCCTCACCGTGCAAGGGTGGTTCCGGCATCACTGTCTGGCGTTGCAAATCCTGAAACTTCATCATGTGAGGAGGAGCATTAATGAGCATGAAGACACAACTTTCCCTCCCGCCATTGTCATCATCATCATCCCCCTGCCACCCTTTCCTCCCCAATCTTTTCCCGTGCACCTCCCCTTCCACAATCGTTGTTGTTGTCAATATCCCTCTGCCCCCCCCCCCCTCTCCCCCCACCTCATGTTGATTCTTAGTGCCCCCCCCCCCTCCAACACCAGCTAACCTCTCTCCTTCTTTTTCTTGCCACCCTGTCAATGCCACCCCCAAACGTGATGCCACAGCATGAGTACCATCACTCTCTTTCCCCACCGCCGTGTACGGGGGAGGGGGAACGCTCAAGCTCAACAGCTGGGATCGGAGTTGATGGCATCGATGTTGATGTCAATGTTGATGGCAAATATAAAGGCGTGCCTTCCCCTCTTGTCGTCATCGTTATCCCTCTCTGCCTTTCTCCCAAATCCTTTGACTGCTCAGCTCGACAACAACGACAACAACGACAACAACGACAACAACGACAACAACGACAACAAC
>JALLBA010001282.1:0-13226 GCA_036939675.1 Cyclostephanos invisitatus
CACAATTATCACTCTTCACTTCTTTTTGTTGCCTTACTCTCGTCCCCCGAGGTAGTGCAGTCCCTCTCGGACGAGAATACCACACTATTGAGTCTATTCTCAGACGTCGACGAGAAATGGGGAGAAGGTCGAGGCGTTATCATGTGCGCATGGGAAAGAGGGAAGACTGTCGCGAAGCTGGCCGACGATGCGAAATCGTCCGTACGCTCACGCCGAAACATGTTCGCTAACTCTCCCCTTGTTTCATTTTCCCATCCTCAAGGGAGGAATGTTTGAATTGCCGACGATGAAGTCGTCATTGCGATGCGACGCGACGCACCTGTCGTCGTGATTTGATGATGGCAACAATGATCGGAGGAGAAGACGTCGGAAGGACAAGGAGGAGGTGGAGGAGGAAGAGGAGTCGCGGACGTCGAGACGTGAGAGGGGGCGTTCCTTGGACGAACGTCGCTGGAGGAAGAAGTTGTGAAGGAAACGTTCAAGGGAATCCTGCCGCCATGGGTTGACCTCTCCTCGTGGCGGCAGCGCCAACTGCGACGGAGGTGATGCCGATGATGGCGGAAGGGTAGAGCCAAGGAAGAGATGGCATGCACGCAAAGGCGAAGGAGATGACGCGAGAGCGGCGGATAATCTTCCACCAAAGTGCAACCACCAATACCGTCGATTGCAGAAAGAGAAGGAAAACTAATTATATAAATTAAGAAAATTATCGTGAAATCTTACCATCACATCATTTTCTTTTATCCACTTGACTGCCGATGCAGCTTCATCCTTGACATCCTTTTGCTTCTCGCCATCGCTGCCGCCCAGCGCTCTCCTCCCCATCTCAAGGGCTCAAGCTCCACTCAAACCCAAGAGTGTTCAATTTATTAATCCTCTCGACAGTAAGGCCACACTTAATGCCAGCATCGTAAATCTTCTTTGATCATCTCTGGTTGTTCACCCACTCACCAAGATGAGGAACGTTGCAAGGGATGTTGCAGTTGTTGTGGATGGAGTGGTACTTCACCAATTCATCAAAGGATTTGTTCCACTTGTCTCGATGAGAATTTTTCCACGGGAACTCGATAAGATTCAGAACTTTGATTCGCTTTTTCATAGGATCCGGAGGAGACTTGCACAGTTTCTCCTATTCCGTAATCCATGCCTTCAAGTCTTTGTTGGCCTTGGACCTGATGCCTTCTGTGCCGCCGTGTGTGGCAACGAAAAGATGAAATTGGAAGAGGCCGGCATTGAATTGGTCATCGGATTGCCAGACTGTGGCCGAGGGAGTACCTGGCCCGGATTGCGAAACTGTAGCTGATGGAGTACCTGGCTCACCCCCGTTGATCTCAAGCAGCTTCACACCGGTTAGGATTACCATTGTGTTTCTATTGTGGGGAAAAGAGGATTTAAGTTGTGTGATGATTCAATGCAGCTGAGGAGGGTGTTCGCTCGTGCTTGCGATGTATTACGACTGAATGAGAAGTTTGGGTTCGTACTTCGGTGGCACACCATCGCTCCATTCTACTCACAACATCCTCAACCATCCAATCCCATGTCGCCAATCACCCCCAACATGATCATCAATGCGGCGAAAAGCATGGTAAACCTCCCCCAAATAAGAAACAACACTTCGACCGGCGCTGGAAGTCATCTTTTGGTGCACCGCCTGAGGTTTGCTGTGAATTGTGGAACAAAATTGATCCATACAAAACAATGCCAGCAGGGGTTGATCCAAAGCATATTCTGTGGGCACTACTATTCCTTACTGTTTACGACACTGAACACAACAGCGCTCAGAGACTGGGCAACGTGGACGAAAAGACGTATCGGAAATGGTCCAAACTCTTCGTCATTGCAATATCATGAGAAGTGGTAAGTACTCATCCCAACAATGTTTCCCCCACTGTGAATATTGTGCCCTCGCCAACTAGTCTCTGGTTATTGGTTATTCTGACAGATAGTATGGGACAATCGATTTCTGGGTGATAGTGGAAACAAGGCATTGGTAATGCTTGATGGTACAGACATGCCTGTGGAGATGAAATTCGCGAAAGAATTCATGTCCCATAAGTTCAAGGGCAATGGTCTCAAGTACGAAGTTGGAGTTTTTTATTGCGACAGGACACATTGTCTGGGTCGTTGGACCATTTCGAGCAGGAGAAAGCGATATTACGATCGCTCGACAGGCTTTTGTCTCATTTCTAAATGATAATGAGATGGCTGTTGCAGACTCTGGGTACCGAGGTGAATTTCGCTCAATCAAAACCCCCGACAAAGTGCACTTTTGCCTGGGTTTGGAATACTATGACGCAGCAGTTGCGCAAGCTCATCATGAGACAGTCAACTCACGCTTCAAAAACTATCAAGTTCTTGTCAAGCGTTTCCGCCATTCCCTTGCATTTCATTCAGCTTGCTTCCGAGCTGTAGCTGTCGTAAGTCAGCTCATTATTGAAAACGGAGAACCTCTGTTTGATGTTCAGTACAGTGACGAAGGACAAAAGGTTTGACCTGTGGGGTACTATATATATGGTTCAATAAATGTTATAATTTGTTCATCCCTCCTTGTCATAGCTATAGCATACTGTGCATTCTTCCAACAAGGCGAACCGGTACAAGCCAGCGAAGCAACCGGGCAGCATCGACCTCCACAAATCAGCAGACAAAAAGCCGTTCAATGGCATGTGCAGCGTCCTCAGAGCCTCGAGCTGCAGGGCGGAATTACATCCCTTCCCTCCCTTCGCCATGCTACTCCTATCATTTGTCCATGCCTCCCATTCTTCGCCTCTCCCCGGGAACTCTTCTTCTCATCACCACACTCTCCTTCATCATCATCATCACCATCATATTGGTCAGTGTCGTCGTCGTAATTGCGAGAATCGAATCCTCTCCTTGATGTACTGCCATCCTCCTTCTCCGCAACGTCGCCATCTTGGTGGCGATCGACATCATCATTAGGAATATCCCCGAGCAATGACAATGCCACTGAGCACGACACCAGGGACGGGAGCACAAACGCCACGATGACGACGCCGTCGTCATCGTCGTCATCGTCGTCGTCATCCCCCCCGCGAACGCAATCCATCTTCGTCGTCGCCGTGTTCGAAGCAAAGGTGACACCGCCCTCCACAGGAACATCAGGGACGACGCCGCCCCCTCAAGATGTAGATGAAAACGTCGTGTTTTCGTACTCCAATATGCCATCGCTCTACCTAGTCTAATGAAAAAGAATAAACTCACACAGTGTTGAGATTGACTACCCGGTTGGGGAGGTGGCATCGACGTGTGAGGGGGCCACGGCCGAGGAGACCGGCGACGATTGTCTGGAAACGGGCAATTGTGATGGCATGTGCATCGAGTTCACGAGTGGGGAGTCTTTGGCCTTGCGGGTCGATTCCAGCGGTTACAAACGATACTCGAATGCCGCAGGCGGTCGCGATGGAGGTAAGTATGTCTGAGGAGGATGGGGGGCTCTTCTGGGAGACGTTCTCCTCGTAATGTTGATAGAGCAGATGAAAAATAATGTATGTGGAAATAAATATTAGTAAACAGAAAATTCACAGGGGAATCATATCATTACTCTTCGTCCGACGATGCTTGTCACGGCCCCTTTCTTCTAGACTGCATGAGCAGCATGATCTCTAAGATCTGTGTGGCGTGATAGGGACTCCATTGCTTCCAGCACCCCCCAACTCATTAAGTGCATCGTTCAGGCCATTCATGTTGAATGAGCCATCGTTGGCATTTTTGTCGCCCGGCGCATTAAAGCCCACTTTGTGATGAGGTGATGATATGTGCGCGTATGCGCGAGGGACATCAACCTTCATTGCACTCATGAGCGGGCCTTGGAGCTGAATATGGAGTATTCCAATAGGAGCAGCGCCTTTTTGCGAGTGAAATAGAAGCTGTTCCAAAATGCAAATATCAGTTAGGAATGATGATGCATGCAAGCAATTGTCGATGATTAATGATCATCTTGCCACAGGAGATGGTGCTGTGACCAACGTGGGAGGGGCTCCTCGATCATGGAGCCCATCGATGGCACATATCGAGACACACTCACACATCAGAGGGATTTTCATGAGAAAAGAGGGAGCCATGATGTCGTCCTTTGCAGCACGCCTTTGTGCAGCATCAACGCTCTCCTTCATTGCAGTCAAAGCAGGGTGCTCAGTCTGCATTTTGAAATCTTGATAGATGTCACCAAAAACTCCACCATCAAGTAGTTTGCGTGGAGTATTCCTATCGAAAAGGACCGGCAATGTCTTCACATTTAGAACAAGATGCTTCTTATCAGATGACAAGGTGCAGAAGTCAGATTTGTTCTGGTTGGAAATTCTCCAGCCCGAAGGTGCTTGGATGGCAACGTGACAGTTATTGATTGACCCGGAGGTGCCGGGGATGCTGCTTTTATACATGCATTGGATATGCACGAGGGACATAAGTTGCCTTGGTCATTGGTAGTTTCAACAATTCCCTCCATGTTATCACTTGGCAAGACTGTCTCATTGGCACCAGCCTCGTCGGCACCAGCAGTAGCCACACAGGGAATGGTATTGTCGGTGACATCCTCATACGTGGCATCAGCTTCATCTGTCCTTGCAGGCACCATGGCGTTTTCTGGATTATGGGGGCTGTCGAGATAGAGCTTTGCCTTGTTCGGCAAATTACTCCAAAAGCATTGAAGGTTCATGGGGGCGCCCCACAATACCGGATCATCTGCTTGCGCCTCCTCAAACCAACATTTAAGAAGATCATCACCCTGCCCCCTTTGGGCTTTCGTCAGCGCCAATGTGCCATTTGCGTCATGCAACAAATACCATACATCCACCTGTCCTTCGCCAGGAGGATCCACAGTGAACTTATCAAAGCAGTAAGTAGTGTGTTTTTCAAGCCACATTTTTTTGCCGCCCATGATGGTAGATGATGATCGGTTGACGAGCCCGACGGCAGTGTAGTGCAATGCGTGGAGGCAGGGGGGGGGGAGTGAGGGATAAAATAAGCTGCGGTGGCAGAGATCGAGGCTAAAAAAAGTGGGAGCGATGCATCCCTCAAGGAACGACGACAACGACGATGTGCCACGCAACAACTTGATTGGTATCCTAATCTACAAAAGGAATTAGTATGCTTTTCTTGATCTCGAACCCTACATATGATGGAATAAGTTATACTTGTCTCAATCGCACCAGCCACGCTGCTCGGATCTGGGAAACATCATCGTTGAAAGCATAAAAAACTTTTGAGCAGAAGCATGGACAACTCTGGACATGAAGCCATGGCCCAACATCCTCAGGGATCTTGGCCACATAGAGAGATCCTCGGGACCGAGATCAAGCGAATCGTCTTTGCCAGAGGGTTGGTGGATCCAAAACAATACACCAAACAGTGAATAATCAAAGTCAAGGCATCGATACCCCAATTTTCAGCATTGGACAGCGATTTGTTTTTATCGCCTTCCGAAGAGCTGCAAGTGAGGTGATACTATCCCATAGTCTTGAAGCCATCAAATCACGCCACAGCAGAGCAGCTCAAGCTCAACCTCCGGTTGCGGTCCGTGCTACTCCCAACAAGGTCACAACGCCAGTCAAACAGAAAGTCCCTCCGCCAAAATCTGAAGTCCCTCCGCCAAAATCTGAAGTCCCTCCATCAATCATGGCAGCTTCGCCCTTTGTGCTTCATCTCCCCACTATCGTGTCAACCTGGACTGATGAATATCAGAACAGCCGCGCCCACGTGCTACTCGCTATGCCATCAGGCACCCAGCCAGGTGACTTGCTTCCTTCGATCATTACAAAGGTAGATGGTGTATCGGTACTTCACATAAAGTTGAAGTGGCCGACAATCATGCTCGACCCGAGCAGAATATTCGGTCACTCCCGTTTCCAAGGTCATCTTGGGGTGAGCCACCCGAAAGTTGTCGCCTTAGTTTAGACGACGGACCATGTTTGCGGCTCTAACGAATTTTGCACTGTGTCCATGACGATCAAGCTTCCTTCCCAGGAAGACTACCAGTTCATACCTCCGAATATCTGTCGTCACGATTCACGAACTTGATTGTATTCCCTCCTCCGGATGAAACGGGTTTCATTGATCCTCATGCGACCATTTTTCTCTTGTTTGATTTGATGGGGAAGAATTTGGAAGATGGGAAGAAGTACAGCACGAAGGCGAGCTTCGAAGACAATACCGTGTTGGACTAGTTGGACGAGGTTTGAGAATTGCATTTTATTTTAGTTCACCAGTAGATAAAAACAGTAATCTATACGTTTTCTCTCCATCTCTCTTGTTCTCTTAGCTCATTAAAATGGGGCACATCCCTCGCGTTCATCAATCATCCTCATGCTCCACCTCAGCTGCACGCATTCGTCTTTGCGGTAAAGTATCCGTTCGGGAAGAGGACGCAGTTTGGGTCGCCGGGATCGTCGCTCGCCAGGCACCACGAGCATATGGTCCTCAACCGATGACGATGCTGGTTGAAGTCGTCGAGGAAGTTGCCAGTGGCAACGGCCATGGCGTTTTCGTGGTCCATGTCCCTGAGAAGATGACACAATACCTTGGCGTGTTGGGATGGCTCAGAAGACAATCCGAGCATCCCCATGATCTTTGGCACCAGGGCCGACCCCGCCACGAATGCCGCCAGGATCAACGCCGCTGCCGCAAAATGCTCCCTCCTCGGGATGATGACACGCTCTTACAGGCAGGCCCCCAATGATCGTCTTCGGCGGGGGGAGGAATGATTGTTCGCCGGGCGGACGCCAGGTGCACGCTCCTGAGCTCTGCGCCGTCGGATGACTGCCTTCTCAGCGGGGATGGCAGCGGGACAATGACGGGATCGATCCGACACTCTCCTCCTCCCCCGTTCTCCACGCACTTGGTCAACACGGACGCTGCATCGTCCCCCTCCTCCTCCTCCCCCGGGCATCGTCAGGCGGAGAACTTCTCCTCCATCCATCGATCATACCTCCTCGCAAACGTCCATTCACAAGGGGGGAGGACGATGGCGACACGACGAGAGGAGAACGAAACCCACCGGGAGGGTGCGACGATCGCTGCCACGGCCAAAGCCATCATCGTGGCTGTCGTCGACGGTCCCGGGCCTAACAACGAGGAGGTGGAAATCGCATGTTGAGAGGACCGTCTCCGTGGCCGCGCAATTCGGCTACCGGCAGGGACGGCCGACCGTCCATTTCTTGACAAGCGCCGTCATCATCTTGTTGGAGTTTGTGAGCAAAGAATGGTGCGCCATAAGGCAAACCAGGCCAAATTGGCGATCATTTTGTACATACATATCGCTCACGGAGCTGAAAGAGGAAAGAGTCTTGGGCGCGCCCAACGGCGACAATTGCAGCACACCGGCGGCGACAACGACGGGTGTGCTCGATGCGCTAATTGACGGGACAGCCGCCGCGACGGCCGTTGACAATTGCTGCGATGGGGTTGATGGCAACCCCTACCTCACGATGTGCGCGGCCAAGATCGCGCGCAACAATTGACAATTTTGCGAGTTGGGCAAAGGTGAAGGCAAAGGCAAAGGCAAAGGCGCAGGCAAAGGTGCGCAAGCTTCTCGCTGCAAAGAGGAGGAGGATGGATGCGATTAGCGCGATGGCACGATGGGCGCTGCGATGTCGTTGTCTCGTCGGTCTTAATTTCATACACTAACAACATTGTCTAACAAAAAATTTCATGTATTCCCATGTAGATGGTCTGGGGGATTATGTAACTTCGACACTCTTGTGTGAATATTCCACAGATGTGTAAATATTCGATTCTACGAGCATCTCTCACAGATTTTTTTAACACAAAAATCTGTGAGAGATTCCAGAATCTGTGAGGGATTTGTGTAGAAAAATCTAAGCTCAAAATCAGTCGAAAAAAATCACCCTTTTTTATGTGGCGAAATGGCCAGCTTTCCCGCAACCTCCTGCTCGTGCTTATTGGAATTCCACTTAGACTGCATCAACTTATCTCGTGATACTTCCCTCTCTCCCTCTCTTAGGCATTCTATATCCCACTTGATTTCTACAGCCATATAATTTTTTTCCTCTCGTAGTATCTTTAGAACAGTCCCCTAACACCATTGCAAACTTTCACTATCCTCGTCACCATAAGCGAAACACATATCAATTTAAAATGGCCCCTTCCAAATCTTATTGATTGCCCAACTTGTTTGCTGCATCTCCATCAGTTGATCCCCAAAGCCACTCATCTCCCTTCGATCTTGTTCCAACATTGCATTTAGTCTGATATGTTCCTCTCTAGTAGCCAATGCTCCATTGTCAAGTTGAATCAAGTCAGCTGATTTCATTCCGAGCATGAAATTGTCTGGCTGAGTCGGTAATTTAATCGAAGCCTGCTTTGGTACCTCGTTTATATCTTGAAGAGGTAAGACAATTTCACAAAAATATTTCAACAGCTAAGAAGCAGTGTATTGGTGTTTGTTTTTTGACCATGGATGATGAGCTTCTTCCCACCCAAGCCCAAGATATCTGATTAATATTTGCTCCTTCACACATTCTAACTTGTCCTTTTTCGATGTTAGCTTTTCAAACTCATCCAATGCCTGGCGAGAGGTGAGAAATGTTTTTGATACAATGATCAGGTCCCTCTCAGTCAACTGCAACTTCATTTCAATTGCAGTTGCTGCTTTCTCTGCCCGAGCTCATGCTGCCTACACAATGATGCAGTAAACTTCTTCCTAGATTTGTTCCCGCTTCTCTTTGCATGCATGGAAAGCACCAATCTGCTCTTTAGGCTCATCGGTTCTCTTACCCTTTCTACCCCACTGACATAGCACCCATGATTCCGATTGAGATCCTTGTTATATCGGGCCTGCCCAATCCCTGCAGCACTGTCAATTGATATCCGCCCAGAATTACAGAGCAAATTGTTGAAAGTGGCAAAGTTGCCTTCCAATGGATTATTGTTTGCTCTCATACCCAGAGACGTTTCTTTCTCAGCATTGGTCAAGTAATTGAATGCAAGCAAGCCATCATTGATATATTTGTGCGTTGACTTCATTTGGTCGGTTAACTCCATCAGCAAAGTTGTTGCCACACCTACCGCCAGCTCTTTGCAAAACTATGTTGTCTGGCAGTTCTCCATTTTCTGGGGAAAGAACAATTCGGCCATGGCCTCGTCAATTGCGAGCACACTCTCATGCTTTTTTAACAATCCTATCACATTCCCCTCTTTCTCCTCAAAATGATAGTCAAGGTATTGCTTGAGGGGTGGGATCTGTCGTAGAGTGGTGAGAATATGTTCATAATAAAATTGTCATCAAACAACAGTGCTCCATCACCTTGTACATCCCCAAAAGCATCATGTAACAAAGTTAGCGCCCAACCCATGGAGCGCTCCCCCCAGCCGTACTCTGATAGTTTGTTAGAGTTCCCAGCAAGCCACCTCATCGGTAACACCATGCCAAATGTAAAATTGATGCTATCCGAAGCTGCGCTATCATCTCCATTGATCCTAGTACAGTGAACAGTGAATTTTGTACCAAATTATCACTTGCTAGGAGACATTTGTTTGTGAATATCAACATGTCCCTGCGTCCATCATACACTAGTAGTGCACCTTTGAAGGCTGCATCTTGTCAGTTCCCACCTAGTATGCAGATGGGTGGCAAGTACCTCTTGCCAGGGCAGAAGCGCTCCTTCCAATCTGAATAAGCGTCACCACTACCCTTGAAGTAATTTTCTGTGAATGAGTATTCCTTATCAACTTGATGGAGGAGGTCACAAATCTTGCATGAGACTCGTAGGTACGACGGCATTGAATCAAGATCATGCCGCAAGACCTCTGTAACCTTTGGCTTATAAATCTGCCTTTGAGCTTTTGTTTTACACATGTCAGCGCTGTTTGGAATTTTCAACAAGAGTTCGAAATCATCTGGGTACATTTCAGCTGTCATCTTGTGCCATTCATCCAAGAGATGCCCAGAATTGTTGAATGCGCCAATGATGGCATGGCTTTGTTCCTCCGCTGTGTCATCCATTGAGATTATGGAACCAGACATGCAAATAGTGTGCAGTTCATCATCGCTGTCAATGATGGATATCACCATGTTGACAATCAACACTTGGCATCTCAATGTTTCATCAGTGTGTAGTTGCCTCCAGTTTGTTGTGTGACCAAGTCTAAACGCAGCCACTGTTTTCGTACAATACGACAACACTGTCCACAGGTTCTTTATGTGATTGAGGCTAGGAAGTTCTCGTATAACCTCGGTTCCTGGAAAAAGAATTCTAGTCAGAGCAAACATATTAGCCTAGATGCAAGACGGTGGAGTTCTGTTAGCCAGCATCTCTAATATCAGTTTATCGACATGCGGTAGCCATTCACTTTTACTGCCTGCATCATGTTGATATGTGAGTTAACATAGATACAAATAATATATACATCGGCAGCATTGATGTACTTCGTGTCTTGTTCTTAACCCACTTCTTCATCACGTAGCGTGGACTGTTCTGGGCAATGACCTCTTGGTAGTATGCTTCCAAGGATGAAATCTTAGTGCAATGCTCATTACACTTCCATTCATACTCCTTCTCAATGCAATCTATGATACCTTTGTATTCGTCAACCTTATTGCGTAACTCTTCAATTGTGTTCATATCATCAATAATCTCATCTTTCAATTCATTAATCTGGCCTGTACTTACTTTCAACTTATTATAAAGCTCAGAGGATTGCATGTTAGCCTCTTGAGCAGAGACAGCCACTTTGTCTGCTGCAGCTGATGCAATCTTTACCGCTTGCTTTGATTCACTCATTTCGTCAAGAATTTCTGAAAACATCTCCCTCGTACCCTCAACATCTCTCCTCATCTTCTTCAAAATTTCCTTCTTATGTTCAACAATCTGTGCATGTATCAACTGTTGTTTCCTTAGAGCAGCACGGTACTTCATCTTCCCATCGTTGATGGCTAAATTGTGCACTCTCTTGAGGTTTCGATATTTGTTGTCACCTGCCTTTGATTGCGCTTCTGATTCGGAACGTTGATTGTCAATAATCTTATGGAGTTGATCTATCGTTTTTGAATCAAACTTAATTTTGGATGCGAGTTGTTGCGAGTACCTCCTCTCCTTGACTATCTTTACCTTCGTCACTTGTACCTTTCTCTTCAACTTAATTTCATTACATTTATATCTGCTGTTCTTTTGAACAAGAGTCTTAGAAGAAACAAGTGCGTGAGATGACGACATTTGGTTCAACAGTGTCCATGCCCATGGCATATTGGCTCACCCTTATTTCATTATCCTTACTCTCCAAGTGTGACGCATGTAGGTCATCCTTTGCTTTCATCATTTCATTTGCAACCTTGTGCATTGTATTCAACATGCGCTCTGCTTTTTTCTGTTGCATTGGTGGATGACCTATGATTGTGCTTAACTTCAGTAAGTCAGTTGACTGGGGGGGAGAGATTTTGCCCTCGCCCAAACAGCTGACCTTCATCATTAGTTGATTGTTGTTTTTTCTTTTCTGGAATAATGATGATGGTGACAACATCCCCCCCTCCTCCCCCCCCCCCCCCCCCCCCTTCACAATGATGAATGCTGTTAGATGATGATGTCCATCCCCACCTTGGCGACTGACAATGCAACCTCTCCTGCAGTTTTCATTTGCCCCGTTGCCCCCCTCTCTTTACCCCACATTGTTGACCACGTGGATATATGACTGCGGCAACAAAAAGGCCCCCCATCCCCTACAGTCTCTTCAGTTGATTGTCAGATCTCTTCTTATTGGTTGTTTGTCCTGTCACCGTTCCTCATGCCATCAATCAATTAGGGAGGTTGGCCGGCAGCATACTAGTTTGACCCACAGCTGCCACAAGTTTACGTCACAATGGCAAAGATGGCATATTTGTCGACAATGGTAAGAGGCAGCAATGCGTATGGCGAGGCACTGCCGCCTCATTGCCAGTTTACTTTGAGTGCACAGACGGATGAGGGCAAGATGATTTGGATTGACTGCATCTATTACATGAAAAAGGTTCCTGGGGAGTTCGACACAGGCGTGAGTGAGATTTACTGGGTGATGATCGGGTTGAATAAGAAGGGCGGCATGGACATTGCCATAGAGGAATTTGCAAAGTTCCTCTGCAATTTGATCATGCCGCTTTATCCAAATGCAGCACCTGAATTTGGGAGAATTTGAAATGTGATAGTGGACCCACTGACTCAGGTTGGACCTCCTGGCGGACCTGCGATTGGATGGGGTTATTTTATTTCTGGGATTCCCCAACATTACTGCTGTCACACAGGCGACTGATCAAAATTATTGTCTGTTTCAAACTCAATATTGCAAGAATTTTGATGCAGTGGTGGACAAGTGATTGAAGCTGCTGAGCAGTGACAAACAATCTAATGTAGTGCAAAGGTGATCACGTATTTATGTGTAGTCTACCTGTGGTTTCACTTGGAAACCTGTCCTGCAAACCTTCCACGTGGAGATTTTAAATTCTCCATTTCGCTAAAAGCTCGCTTAGCTATTGCCTACGTGGCTTTCATACGTACGTACATAATAGGAGGTCTAACACACCCTTGTAACTAATCAGCTTTTCACTGTCTTGAAGGTGGTCTGGCTTTGCTCCTGCCTCTGACGTCTAGCTTCTGCTAGATCTTTTACTCTGGTTAAGAATTCTGACCTGACATTGATATGATGTGATGGTGGATGATGCTTCGTAAAGTAATCCGCAAGGTTGGTCGTCCCCGGTCGCCAATATATGCGAAATTGTCCCTGGGCTTCGCGATCTCGGAGCCAGTGGAAACGCATATCCATCGCCTTCGTGCGTTTTGGTTGAATTTTGCAATTTACCACGCCTTCTGCCGTCAAGTTGTTGGTTTGGATAGGTGTTCATGGTTGTGGATGTCCCATTTTGGTAAGGATCTGACGTAAATATACTGCTTCTTTTGCATTCAAATATAATGCCCCTAATTCTGCTTCTGCCGCCGATGACATCACAGATTTAATTATTGTTGCAATTGTGAGTATGGCACCATTGTTGCGGGGATTGTCGTCGTAGTCAGTAAGGTAAAAATGTCCACCCGCTCGGCTCCGTGATTTTTTCTCGTTGCAATATCAAGCATCCGAGTGCACTGCTAGTATCATGTTACTTGCCCTGTATGAAATAATTGCATCTTCTTGCGTCGCACAATAATCTAACAGTTGCTTTATTAAATCCATTGTTTTCTGCGTCGGTTTGGCTTGTTCCGTCGCAACCGCGCTGAGTGCTGTGAGGA